>CAKNWT010250772.1:0-12863 GCA_932066315.1 Andricus coriarius | reverse complement strand
GCAAAATATGATATAGGGTATACCCCCAACCCCTATGAAAAAAGCTATTACGTAATTTATGAATACCCCCTTATCATAAATGGAAGAAAAAGCTGAGTAAAAGCTTAGTAATGCAGATGAAAATCTTGCAATGTACTTTGACGTAAAATGTATTCGAAAAGTGCCACACCTCGAGATTCGTCTCGACGGCATTATAAATGAACGTTTCCACTCTGAGGATTTCATCCCTGATCTCAGAGCAGAGGCGTAAGGAATGGAGTCTGTTAGAATGAGATTTCGGTAAAAGAAACGAATTTACCATTCCTAGCACGTAAAATCGAAATCGTGTTTCTGCTAAAACTCGGCTGGTGTTGAAACTCGTTATAGATTGCTGTAAAAGACATTTCTTAAGGCCGTAGGAGAGGTGGAAACACCAAGAGGGTGGTTTCATCGTACTGTGTGCGTTCGTCGTTCAGCATCGCACGAACAATCAACCTCATGTAGAAGTCGACTCACGGAGAGAGAATTTATTTCAAACTGCACCACGACAACCCTTTGCTTTGTTCAAACGGCTGGCACCTCCAATTATAAATAAGGTAGCAGCTATTCGTCAGGACAGAAGCCACGCCCTCTTCTCTTTTACAGCTTCCCGCTACCCCTAACTAACATCAGCTCCTTGTCAGTCATTAAACTGGGCCCATAACCTGTTCCACGGACATTATCAATCATTTCTATGAATTCTCTCTTTCTCTCATTACTTTCACTATGTAAAATTTCAACATTATCCTAGTCAGAATGGTCAACATGAATAAACCCTCTCGTATGTCTAGGAAGAACACTCTTATAACAACGTCCCAAACGAAAATCACTTTTGTGTTCCACCATCCTAATTAAGAAGTCTGCCATTCTGTCCCCCATAACCCACCTAACACAGTTACCAGCTGGGGTAGTCACATACTTGTAACAAGATTCAGAAAACGAGTCACTAGTGACTTCCCTGATAGTCACCCAGTGACCATATATTTCCCACTCAAGGCAGTAACATTTTACAAGCGAAGCAGGTTATATGATCCAGCCAAAGTAATCACATGCTTGTAACAAAGTGATGTTTGATAAAATAACGTTCAATGACAGATTAACCTCAAAATATACAGCGTTTCGGAATATAAAGTATTAATACTCTTACAAAAACCTTCGAATGGGACATAATTAGGTGATTAATAATTTCAGGGAATGTGATATAATATTGTAGACTTCCTAATTGATGAAATAACATATGAACACATTTTGTAAACGAAAAAGCGAGATTTTTCAGCTGTGCCTTTACGAAAACAAAGTGGCATATGTCACTTATAACCTCTAATATGTATTAGAGGTTAGAACCTTTAGAACCAAAAGGTAAATAAATGTAATTAAAAATGATATGTTTAATTTAGAATAATCATATAAAATATTTATCTTCCAATACATTTTTTATATATAAAGTGTTATTATTATTATGTAGAAATTAGAAAGCTGCCATCAAAAGTTTCCTATAATATATGTATATACATATCCATATAAAATACGTATTTTATCCATAAAAATATGCAGCAATAACAAGCTTTTTCAGAATAATTGTGAAGGATTAAAAAAAAAAGTTTTTCAAGATTTCTAAGGAAATTAAAGATTATTTTCCATTTTGAAAAATTAATTTGATGAAAATGTTTCGAAGGATTTTAAAGGATTTCCAAAATTGTCAAAAAAGAATCTGGAAGATTTCAAGAAAATTTGGTTAATATTCTTAAGTTTTCTAACATTTAAGAAATATTCAAATCAGTTAAAAAATATTAAGACATTTTGAAAAAATTTTTAACAAAATGTAGATTTTTGAAGATTTTGGAAAGATTTTAAGGTAATACAGATTCTCTTGATATTCCTCCAAAGCAAACTTTTTACTTGGAAACATAATTCTAAGGGAATAATTAAAAATATTTCAAAGCAAAAACAAATTTTTATGCATAAATAAGAATTTAACAGTAATTAAATCAATAATTAACAATTATTTGAAACAACTTAAAATATGATGTAATTTCTAATTTGAACTCAAAGTTAAAAACTGCTCAGTTTGAAAACAAAATTCGCAAATTTATTGATTCATTCTTTAATTGACAGCATTAAAAATGATCATATGGATTCATATTTTTTAACTGAATCTTTGAACTTTACAATTTGTAAACGTTTAAAAAAGAAGTTATTTTGCAATAAAAATGCATTCTAATTAAAATTTTGTTACTTAAAGGGTGTTAATAGCTTTCATTTTTCATGTTTAAATTATTGAGCTTTTGAATAATTTTTTTTTTACATTTTGGAAAGTTTATATTTACAGAGTTTTTAATTTTTATTGACCGTGAAAAAGATACAGAGGAAATAAGTATAAGTTTATTTTTAAGTTATATAAATATAATTTTCCTAAGATTCTTGAGAAAGTTCATAAAGATTTTTGAAGATTTCAGATGTATTGAAAAAAATCTAAAAAATTTGAATGAAATTTTTTTTCATTACAGGATTTTAAAAAATATTAGGAAAAACTCGAGTTCGCTTATAAGATATTGCGGACACTTAGATGTTCAGGAGAAATTAAAAAATATTTCATTAATTTTTACAAAATTTAAAAATATGTCTAATCACTTCGAAGCTTCTAAAATTCCTGATTATATTTTAAACAGACTCAAATTTGTCTTCATATTTCAAAAAATCTTTCAGAATTAAAAAAATTGCCTTAAAACCTCACAGATTTTTGCACATTTTTAGAAACCTTTTGAAATATGTTGACATTTTCTTTGAAAACTAATTTTTAACATTAATCTTTTCAAATGTAATATTATTTTCAAGTCTTTTCAAAACTTTTGCAAGTTCTAAATATCTTTTAAAATGATTAGAATTTTTTCTTAATTTTTCAAAACTGAAAAAATTGCCTTAAAATCTTCCAGATGCTTTGTTGACAATTTTGGCAATCTTTCAAAATGTTTTAAAATATTTTTAAATATTCTCTGAGAATTGATTTTTAAAAATAAAAATCATTTGATATTCTGCTGCGGACAGATTTTGTCATGCTTGGTTTCATTTATTTTTTATCAAAAATTGTCAAATGATAAATAGACTAATGAAATGAATTAAGACTGTAATAACCTACATCTGTAGTGATTTTTTTACTTTCGGTGAGTATTTTTGTTCTGTTTGAGGGTTCTTGTATTTTTAAACTAATTTTTTAAATAAAATCATACTCTCTTCTTTCAGAAATGCCTTAATTTAAAAAATAAATCTAAGAAAATCTCGGTATCCGGGGCTACCTGACAGTATTTTTTCTTAAACTATTTCAGGCCTCATTGCAATTACCTTTTTTTCTTTTGCAGCAAGTTTGTTTCTTATACATGTAATTGAAAATTGTTGCTAGAAGCCTTAACATTATAACTATTCAAATTTAAACCTTAACATTTGTAACTAATAAATATTAATTGTAAATTATTAAAATATTTACGCTTATAGATATTCTGTACCGATTTTTAAATTGAACCATTTTTCTGTCTCATTTAGATTATTTTAAATGTCTTTTTTATATTGCAAAAGTAACGTCAAAGCTATTTAATTTTACACTTTTAAATTGTGCGGGGAATCACGGAGCCAATGAATGCTTATTCCTTGCACATGCGCATGAAGTTTAAGATGGCTGCCGGCTGTTACCACCATGTTTCTAGTCTGGCAGGTAACGGATGCAAACAATCCTCCGTAGTTAACTATGGTGATTATCCCATTACCAGCCAGGAAACACCACCTTTTTCAAATATATCTAGAGGATCTTTACAAAAAGTTATTATTGAATCCACTTCAAATGGTTTACGGAAAATTGTATGAATACTATAAATACTATAAATACAATGAATACTATATTCTCTCAATTGCTTCTGATTATCTGTCGATGAAATGTTCCTTTGTTTGTTTTTGATTCGTTGAATTCAAATTGTGATATGCTGCTCAATTAACTTTTGCGGGTAATGATTAAGAAAACATATTCCAAACAATATTCAAATTCTCTTTGCTCAATGAAATGCACGACAAACCTAGAGCTCTCTCAACTAAGTTTTTGATTACTGCAATTTCGTTTTGAAAAGGATTAGCCGAAAAGAAATTTAAAATTCTACCTGCATATGTACTTTTCCTATACCAATTGGTTTTTGATGATCATTGATTACCATCCTGAACTTTAGTTACTTCTATGTCCTAAAAACTGATTTTTTTTCTCTATTTCATTGGCAAATTGAAGTTTTGGATGAAACCCATTAAAAGCATCAATAACTGCCTGCAACTTTGCTGAAGGAACTCATAATAAGGTGTCATCAACATACCGAAAGTAAAAGGTCAAAAAAAATCTAGTTTTTTGAAAGCAAAGACCTCCAAATCTTCCATAAATATTTCTGCTAAAATCGGAAAAATGACTGCTCAATGGGAGAACTAAACTTTTACCTATAAAAAGATCCATTGTTTTTAAAATAAGTTAAGTTCATAATAAAAGCTATCCCTTCAATAAAATCTTTTTGACTTAATCGAACATGTTTTTTTGTATTGCCCCATCTATTTAAAATTGCTTGTTTAACTAATTCTGTTTAACTAATTGGATGTTGTAAAACGACATCCAAAGAAATCATTACATGGTCATCAGGAACAGTTTTTACAATAATAATTTTTTGGAATTTTCAGCTATTTTTAATATTTTATTTTGAAATTGTAATGGAGTCTTCAAATATCAAATCCCAGTTTTGTTCTAAAAATTTCGTGGGATTGCTAATAGTTGAAAGAACCATTCTTGAAGAATAGCTTTCTTATGAATCTTTCTCAAACCATAACATCTTGCAAGAACTGTGTCTTCGGTATTTATACCAGTCCATGATATATATTTTCCTAAAAGTCCTTTCTTTCTCCAATTGTCAGGAATCCTGAAAGTGTCTCTACTTAATTCTTTTAACGGATTTTGACTCAGTAAATCAAAGTTATCACGATTAGAAAGTAAATCCTTATATCACTAATATAATCTGATTTCTTCATACAAACTGTAATATTGCCCTTATCGCTATTCATGCAAATTATATCAGGGTTATTTTAAACAAAACTTTTTGTTATCATGAAACCTTCCGAAATTTGACGATCAACGCTACTAATGTGCAAACAATTCTTATCAACAAAGCTCTTTGACAAGTGTAAAACCTTGTTTCGGAAAGCCTGTTGATCTAATATTGGAATGTTGCGTATACTTGATTCAACATCTTTGACTATTTCCATCATTTGTTTCGATTTACTCTTCATCACATGGTTACTAAAAGCTTGACCTAATCTGAGAATGTCTGTAACTGAATCAGCAATTTGAATATCTGTCAAATTTGCAAACCAAGGCTCCTTATCTTCTTTAAAAATCTTGTGTACATTAAAATTTTTCTCTTAAACATTAGTTTGTTGATCAATAACAATAGAAAGTTTGTTCTCATTTTTTTATCATTGTTTAAAAATCTTCGATTAAGAGAAATCTGATGTTTTAAAAGATCAAGGGTTTTATCTTGTTGTGAACATACTTCTAATTCACTTCTCATTGTGGAAATATTTACTTTCAAAAAATTAACATGGTATGAAACATCCTTGATCAGTGAGTTAAACATTCAGGCTTTGAAATTCTTTACATTATGTTCAAATTGTCTTTTACAACAATTACTGTGAAAAGCAAAAGCTCGAAATTTGTTATCCAAGAAACATATTTGTTTGTAGGTAAAACATCATTTTGATATAAGGCGGGTTTTGAGGGTATGTATACCCGACTTAATCACAGGGAGAAGAGGAAAAGTGAGATGGCCTTTTCTTCTCCTGATAGGGCGCTAGTCCGGCGCTGGATAGTTTCCTGGCGGCTACTACTTATGCCCTTGCAAAACACCGGGTGGTGTTCGTCGAAGATGTCTGATGAATGCGATGTTCGTGGTGATCGGGACTCGGAACCTTGAGTCGTGGCTGATCGGGCGCTGGACGGGCCCTGGTTAGGCACTAGTACTGGTGCCTCTGCCGTCGTCTGGCTGGGCTGGGTTAGTACAGATCGAGTACTAGCTGTTGGTAGTTGGTCGAGTCGTCTATCGGGTGGTGCGCTGAAGGTCCGGCTGGGCCCGGGCGGGTAGATGTCGGTTGTTCTTGTCGAGGAAGTCGTCCAAACGTCCCATGGACTTCTCCTCGTATTTTCTGCTGCTGGGCCGTGCTTGAAAGATCCTGCTGGCTGACGGGGCGATAGTCTGACGTAGGTCAGGTGTCGTGTTGCTGGCCCAGGGCCAAGGCGAGGAGGCACCGACAGGTGCGGAGGCGGAAGGAAGTGCCGCCGGAGGAGGTGGAAGAGGAGCGGGAACAACCAGGTTGGAGGGAGCCTGGCTGCGGCTGGTGGCCTGGAGACGGCGATCTCGGGTGCCTTTGCTGGGACGGGAGTGACGGGATCTCTTACCAGTCATAGGGCTGGAGGGTGAAACAGGGATAAGAATAAGAGAGATGGAGAGCGTAAAGAGTTGCGTATGGGGCCTCGAAGGCAGACCATACGAAGAGAGAGAGAGAGAGATGCGGGGCTTCCAAGAGCAGACCGCAGAAATGAAACGAGAGAGAGAGAGAAAAGATTGCGTATGGAGCCTCGAAGGCAGACCATGCGGAGAAAAGTAAAAGAGAGAGAGGTTGCGGGGCTTCGGAGAGCAGACCGCGGAAATGAAATGAGAGGGAGAGAGAAAAGATTGCGTATGGGGCCTCGAAGGCAGACCATACGGAGGAAAGTAAGAGAGAGAGAGAGGTCGCGGGGCTTCGGAGAGCAGACTGCGGAAATGAAAAGAGAGAGAGAGAGAAGGATTTGAGGAGAAGGATAAAAATGACAAGGCAAGCTGTGAACTGAGCGTTGTTTATTTGGCAAAAGCGAGAAAAGTCCCGTGGATCGGAGAAGCGTTGACAGCGGAGCTATGAGTAAGCACCGTCCAGTCAAGTCACCGGGGTAGCGCAGAAGCCAAGTGGTACCGAGACAGCTCGGGCACTAGCTTTTATGGACGGGAGGGGCGAGAGCTCGAGCGAAGAAGGGAGCGGCTGCTGGCCCTCTCATTGGCCGGGACTCCTGAAACTGGAGTCGCAACGGAGCGGTGGGGACACCGGCCTCCGTGCTGCCTTCCGTCGAGTTCACGCGTCCCGCGCCATTTACATGCTATTTTTGAAGTTTTAAATTCGTTTTAAAAATATTAAAAATTAATATTTTCGTACAATATTTTGAGACGTTGACCTTAACGCTATAAATGTTAATTGTGCGTTGACAGATTTTCGAAATGCTTAAAATTAATGAAAATCCTAAAATATAAACCCATTCCACAATAGTAAACGCGAAAATAATTATCCTAACGTTAATTAAATTTAATTAAACATTTGATTAAAGTTTATTTCCACAAGATGTTTATTTTACAATATTCTAGAGTTGAGAATCGGAAAAGTTTTAAATCTGCGAAAGCTTGGCGTTGAGAGACCCTGTGTAGGAGCGAGAGAGAGAGAGGCGGGAGGAAGCGTCACTGGCGTACGTGACTAATGAAAGCGTCTCTCGCTCGAACACGGCGTGATCACGTGCTGGGAAAAACCCGCCGGCCAGCTGCCGGGCGGACGCGTCAGCTACGTGACAAAAGGAAGGCCCGTGTTTATGCCAATTTGTATAGTATTATGACTCACTCTCAAAAGGGGAGAAAGCAAGCTCGTCGAGTCAACACAGATGTTTACGATTTAGGCGTAAAATTTCCCACTTGAGTTTTGCTTTGAAATTCACGCTGGGAAATTACGTGACTAAATCGCTTACATCCGTGGTTCTCAAATTGGTGGACATTATGAGAAATTATAAGTTATGAGTAGTCAAGCTACGTGGATAATATAACGGTAATTAGCGATAATAAACTTATGAAGAAATTGATAATGATCCACTGAAACAATTACAAAAGTATACATTTAAATTACCTGACCAATGAAAGGTAAAAGGTTTCTTGTGTAATAACATTGAAAAAAGAGACAAAATGACTGATGACCCTAATGTTGCTAGATTTTATAGTTTACCCAAATTCATAAGAAAAATCACCCTCTTATACCTTTGGTTTCTTGTAGGAACACCCTTAGCTTCTTTATGGCAACAACATTTAACAAAAATAGATTTTCAGAATAAGATAAACGAACGCATAGATAAGGCGACTTGGGAGGCGCTTAGAAGAAATAAAGATATAGATAGCGCTTGGACTACGTTACGGGATATCATTCTTAAAACTGCGACCGAAGTATGTGATACGGTTGTAGGAAGAAAACCTGGTGGTGTGTGGTGGAATAATTAAATTGAGGCAGCCCTACAGTAAAAGAAAAAATCCTACAAGAGAACGTTGAACATCACAGGTTTTAGCGATGAGGAGAGAAATAGACTTGAAAATGATTACAGACACAAAAAGAGGAAAGTTAAACGAGTAGTCAAGGAAGGTAAAGATAAAATCAAAACAGATGAAGAGAAGAAGATACAAAACGACATTGGAGGAACCATGAAACTATTATTTAACGAGATGTAGGAAAGTAAAAGTACAGAGTTTGTCAGCGTAAGAAACAGCAAAGGTGAAATGCTATATGATACAGACGGGATAGTAGACGCTTTAAAAGATATTTTTAAACAATTACTAGTAGTCTTGCGCGCGCCCATTAATTTTTTGATGAAACAGAATAAACCAAATACTTATTTTTTCTATGTTATTTATATTTAATGATGCAATTCACCATGCAAATGTTTTCAAATCTCTTGAAAATGCTTTAAAATCTTTTTGAATACTCTAAAATATTTCAAATTCTCTGAAGCCAATTTAATATTCCTTGTACTCTTTTGAAATCCTCTTATCGTTTTCAAAACCTTTGAAATCAATTGAAATATTTTAAAGCTCTTGGAAATGGCTCAGAATCTTTTAAAACCATAAATAACTCAAATCCTATAAGTCAAATTATTGAAATCAATTTGAAAATTCTTAGGATCCTTCAAAATACCCTAAGATATTTAAAATCAAAGAATGTGGTACAGAAGAGACATTCGTTGACATATGGGAAATAAATCAGTGAAGATGGTTCGGAATGTTATAATAATCGCTTAATGGTATAATAATAATAATAATAATAATAATCTCAAGTGCTCTTCCTACACCCAAATCATATAGAAAAATTTCCATTTCATTCAAAGAAATCATAACGAAAGAAAATATTCCAGATGACAATATCATTTTACCCCTGGATGTCTTATCCCTTTTTACAAATGTTTCATTGGGTTTTGTTTCTAAAAGGTATTGAAAAAAGATGAGATATAATTAAAAACACTACAAATATTTTGATTGATGATTTTGAAAAGGGAATTAAGTTTCTGATGGAGTCAACATTTTTCAAATTCAACAATACTTAGAAGAAACAAACCTTTGGTACATCAATGGGGTCATCAATATCGAAAACTGTAGCATAGTCATGCATGATCTCGAAAATGAATTTCCAGATAAAGTAAAATTTACAGTAAAAGATGATTACAGGTATGTTGACGACACCATTTTGAATATTCTGATATAAAAAATCCATAAATTAATTAACAATTGCAATGCTCATCATCCGGGACACCAGTTTACACATGAGAAAGAAAATAATTCCATTAGTTTTTTAAATGTCAAAATAAATAAATACAATCATAATAATATAAAAATAAATTGGTTTCGCAAGAATATTTACTCAGGTAGACTACCAAATTTTTATTCGAATCACCCTACATAACATAAAATTGCAATTATCAAAAACATGATAGACTCCGCAATACTACTTTCTGACAAAACCTTCCACAATGATAATCTGAATATAGTAAAAAAATTACAATAATTATCCAACAGAATTCACTGAAAAACAAATCACAAAAAAAGTACCAGAAATACAAAGAAACGCGAAATAACATTTAAAATAACGACATCCAACATAAAGATATTGAAGACAAAAAACAAGTGATTTCAGTTAATTTCCATTGAGACATTTCAGAAGATGTCAAACGTCTATTTAACAAATTTGATATTAAAATAGTTTATCAAGTAGATTTAAAACTTGACAAATTAATCAAACTAGGCAAAGTCAAAGTATTAGAAGAAAAGAACACCGAAAAAATATCAGATACAATATAAAAAACCACGAAGTAGTTGCAAAACATTTAATAAAATTGCATAATGGTGATACAACTTATATCGATTGGGATAATGTTGAAATATTATCCCATTATACTAATTATTATAAGAGATGCTTTGCTAAAATTATATTTATTAAAAAAGAAGGGAACAATAGTATAAATAAAATTACATATTTGGACCATCATAATCCAGCAAATTGAGAGTAATTGCCTTTAAATTTTCTTGATTATATTTCGACAAATGGGCAAAATATGCATAAAGAATGTATAAAAACTGAAAATTTCAATACGTTTTTTTTTAGTTTTTTGCACAAACTATTAGGCACACACAAAAGTTGCACACGAACAAAATTGTCGAAGTAGCACCGAATTTTTTCAAAAACAAAATCGCATGAATATTAAAAAATCGTTTAATAATTTAATGACTTGAAAAGTTTTCAAGGAAATGATTTTTTCATGAACTCAAAGAAAATTTCCTTCGAAAACTGATCAATAATTCTTAAAATGTGAATATTCTTTTCCGAACAGAATAGTATCATCTAAATAAAATTCCAACTTGTCAAAAAAATATAAGTTATAATATAAATGGCTAATATCATTCATATGATGGTATTGCTATCTTAGAAATGAATGTTCCAGCTATAATGTTATATACAATACTTTCTCTATTTGTTCATCATTTATCATTTTTATGACTTTAAAAGTTTTTCTATCCACCTGTTCCCGGATTTCCCTAACCACAAAATTAAAACAGAAATCTCATCCTACGATCCGGTAACAATAAGAATCTTTACACTTTTCTAGATTGTGCATTATCCGACATTTCGCGATGTCAAATTTTATTAATGATTTTACAAAAGAGTGGATTTGTTTCAAACTGCACCACTTTGAATAAATGACCTCCCTCAAATTATAAATAACCAAAAAATAAAAAAATAAAGTTTATCTTATCCTACGATGGCTTGACGATGTTTATACTTTTTTTGATCACGCATTATCCGGTGTTGCGTAACATGAAATTTTATGAAGGATTTTACGATCATGATGGAGAATTTTATGATGAAGCACGCTATTTCCAGTTTTCATTTATGTAGGGTTTAAACCTTCATTCTTGATACATCCAATATTTTAGATATCACAATCTCACCTAAAACATCTATAATGCACAAAAATCCGCGAGTAAAAAGTTATTAGTGCAATAAACATAGGTTTTAAAATAAAAATTTCATGAGTACTTCTAAAAATAAATACAATGATTAAAACCTAATTATTTCAAACTAGCTGTAAATTTCCTCTCTGCCGTTCGCACTTTGTTTTTATTTATAATAGGATGGTACCCATTTGATGAGCAATTTGCTTCCTCATTATAGTTGATTAGCAAATATATTTTCTTCCTCATTCAAAATCGAAAAGTGGAACATATCAGTTAATGTATAAGAAATATTTACGATAAATACAGTACATAGGACTTATTAGAGTAAAAACATTTTCTAAGTCTGGAGGATATTAATTAAAAATTGAAGAAATCCGCTACAATCGAATTTTGAAAAAAAAAACGCTTAACATAAAGTAGCTTTCAGGCTATAATTATGTTCCTATGATTAAAAAACGTTTCCAATTACATCTAATTTTACAATTTTACATATTATTTAAAACGAAAGAAATTGGCATTTATCAAATGAACTCAAATTTTGTTATGAAGATGTCATACTCTAAAAATAGTTTGAATAAATGAAAAATGGATTCATTGATCAAACAAACAAACAAAAATAATAATTTAGAACCAGTTGGTCGACTTTGATGGAACTTTGCATAAACATATTTAATAACATAATAACGTGTACTTATTTCACTTCTTTATGCAACAGTTATGCATAAACAAAACACAGAGTTAGGTATTCATCTATAAAACCAAATTTCAAAATATACATACAAATATTATTATTATTACACAAAAATATCATGAACTTATGATACTGAGTTTTACTAGAAGTCAATGAATTAGATCAATAAATCAGTTTTTTGTTTCATAAGAAAAATAAATTTATATTTTGGCGGAACAAGAAAAAAGAAAAAAATATTTATATAATAACTATTTATTCGTTCAAATTTCGGTACCAATAAAATTCTTGCTGAAATTACATTCTCAAAGAATATAGTCAGTGAATCCATGTACCGTATAATTTACTATTTCTATTGATAACAGTAGATTGCGAGATATAATTTTAAGATTTCAAGTGCACGTTATGTAATTATATGTTTTGAAAAAAAAAAATTCTTGTACAATGACATTTGCGGGTACTTTCACGGCCATTTTCTTAAATCTGTGAATCAAGAAACACCGCTAAATCATTAAAACATTATCACATTAGAACGTTTAAATAATTCAGAAAAACAACAGCGTACGACAAAAAATCGCTGAATAATTAAAATATATCCACATATCATTTTTTCGTGGTTATCTCAGTAAATTTTAAATTTATCTTACTTAATTTAGAAAAAACTAAATTTTAATCTTTATTCAATTGATTATCGTTAAAAAAATTAATCAGCTAATAATTCATTAATCATTTCACAAAATAAGAATCTTTTAACTATAATTTTTATTAAAGCATTCAAATAATTTTTACCTAATGTTTTTTTTTAA
>CAKNWT010250662.1:0-11328 GCA_932066315.1 Andricus coriarius | reverse complement strand
TTTGTTTGTTTTCCGGAAAAGATAAATCCGTAAATATTTTTCTTTTTTTTCTACGTTAACCGTGTCCCCGGGTTTTTGAAATTAACTTGGGGGTTTAAATGGGAGAAGCTCGGTTCGCGAAAAAATGGAAAAAAGAAGTACTTGTTATACACTTTTTGTGAATCAAAGTATAGTCACCTCTTAAGGGGTTTTCAAGGAATAATTTACATACAATAACTTTTTATTTTCACCCCCCAAACCCAATACCCTTTTATTGTGACCGGGAAATTCCCCAAAAAATACAAAATAGCAGTTTTCTATCAAGATCATGCTAAAGACAGTATTTTGTTGATTTTTTTCAACGAGAAAAGATTTTAATCGATAAGTAAAGAGTTTACAAGTATTTTATAACTAATTTTAAATTGTTTGAGCAATTATTATTTGTTTAAACAATTTTTTCTCCCTGTAAGTCGTGAAAAGTTATTATCTTTCGGTATAAATGATATAAAGTTGATGAATGTCAAGAGCAGTACTTCTTGTTTAACATATTTTGTAATTATTTAAACAATTTTCATTTGTTTACACAATTTTTTCTCCTTAATATAGTAAAAAGTTACTATTTTCTGTAATTAATTACACAATTAACGAATGCTGAGAGCAATATATTTTTTGAGGATATTTGATGATTATTTAAACAATTTTCATTTGTTTAAATAATTATTTCCCCTGTAAAAAGACTGAAAAGTTATTTTCTGGAATTAATGACACTATCAGCGGTTGCTGATGGTAATATTTTTTTCGTAAGGATATTTAGCAGTTTTCTTAAACAATTTTGATTTGCTTAAACAATTTTCACTTTTTTAAACAATTTTTATTTCTTTGAACAATTTTCTTCCCTGGAAATCGTGAAAGTTATTCTTTTCTTTAATTAATGACACAATTAACAAATTTTAAGAGTACTATTATTTGTTGAGGATAGTAAGCAATTATTTAAACAATTAATAATCATTCTATGACTATGTCCGTCATTATTCAGTATTTATTTATCTTAGAACGTATACCATATATTGTTTAAATAATAATAGTTTCTTAGAAAATTAGATTTAATTGCTCTAAGCAAAGTATAGTCCTTTTTTTTCTTAAAATCACCCCCGTAGGTTAATGGAATCTGTGATTTGAAAATAATTTGCATGTAGATCTTTCCTAAATTACCTTTATAAAATGAAACAGAACAGAGAAGTAATTTTAAGAAAAAAAAGACTATAATTTTCTTAGAGCAATTGAATTTAATTCTTTAAAAAATATAGGGTATACGTTCAGAAATAAGGAAATACTGAATAATAAGTGATATAGTGTGAGAGATTCGAAAAAAGTAAAAAACTATAATTTTTTCCACCTTTTTTATGAAATGCGCAACTATGAGTGATTATGAATTGTTTAAATAATTGAAAAAAATATTAAACAAAAAAATATTACTATTAAGTTTCGTTAATTGTATCATTAATTGCAGAAAAGAATAACTTTTCACGATTTACAAAGAAGAAAATTGTATAAACTAATCAAAATTGTTAAAAAAATTGCTAAAGATCCTTGAAAAAAATATTACTCTCAACATCTGTTAATTGTGTCATTAATTCCAAAAAATAATATTTTTTCTCGCTTTACAAGGGAAAAATTTGTTTAAACAAATAATATGCGTTCTACAAAAAATGTCTGTCGCTCTCTTTTGGTATTTTGCATCGTTTATAAAAAAAAAAAATCGAAAAATATATTTTGAGGAAAAAAAGTTCCGTCAGTCACAAAAAGGGTAAAATAATAGTAAGTAAGTAGTATAGCACTATAATAGTAATAGTAAATAAAGTAATATGGTAAAAATTAAAATTCATCTCCCACATGAAAGACCATGGCAAAACCTGAACTCCCTCCCCCTTTTTTAATGTTACGTAATATGTGAAAGCTCCCTAATTGAAAAGTTGTTTAATCTACCACGTTTTAAATTTTTAACTGTACAATCTTGAAAGACTTAATAATGCCTTGAACTTTCAACATATTTATTTTGAAATTTTATTTATTTGGATGTTTTTAAAGACTTTCAACTTGAAGTTATTATATGTTATTAAAAATCATTAGAATGTGAAACTTTTAATTTCTAATTTATTAAACTTACATACATAATAACATGAGTTTTTTTTAAATCTCCAAAATATCATAAAAATAATTACAGAAATTTCTCAATTTTAAATCGTTTTTAAAATTTTTTAATTCAGACATAGAAATTTACAAAACGAACCACCCACGACACAACAGAAGTTTTGATGACATTTATTGCATTGTCCAGAATATGTGAATATAAATCGAAAATTGGATGTCAGTTGTGATAGACATTCGTATTAAAATAGTCCTGGACCTAATCGATTTTTATTTATTTTCCAAATAATATTAAAAAAATATATTTTGCCAACGCGTATATTCTCTTCATAAAAAGTATTGTAATACAACATAAAGTAAAATTTTCTTATTCAACTTTAGAAACAAGTAATACAAAAAATTTAATTATGGCATTGGCACTTTATATTAGTAGGCAAAAATTAAAGTTTTCTTCAATATTTCCTTTTTAATATTCTGAAAATTTTGATAGTACCAGAAAGTGGCCGAATTTTCTTTATCCATTTTTAGAGTAAGAAGTTCTGTTGTATAAAAAAATTGATATTTCAAAAAGGGTGGAACTTTTTTTTTGAATCAAAAACCCGAAAAAATATCGATAAGTTAACAACGGAAGAAACGAGAAATGTAAAAGGGAAGGGATGATTTTGAAGTCACCGTCTCGCTCTACCCAACCGCCCCCCCCCCAACCAGTTTCATTTCTACCCTCTTTTACGCCCTTCATTTAGTTTTGTGATTCTTTTTTTTATATTTTGTACTAAAGGGTGACTGGAAGGGAGTAGTGGTGATTTGGAATCCACCTCCGGCCCTTTCCCGCCCCCTACTTAGTTTAATTTCGCTCACTTACATCTTTCTTTTTTTTTTAGGTGAGTTTTTTCATTTTATATTAAGGGAGGACTGGAAAGAGCGAAGGGTGATTTATAACACACTCCTTGGCCTTGACAGCCGCCTAGTTCCAATTTACCTTCTCTTTTGCATCCTTTTTTTAAATATATTTTTTCATTTTATAGATTCAAAAAAAATTGTCCTTGTACTGTTTCAGTAAAAATAATAATAGATACACGTAGTAATATTAATAATAATGGGAATAATGATTACGGAAATTCAGAAATTGGATAGAATTTGAATAGTTGCCTGTTATTTGAACGATTCAATAGAGCTAAGTAATAGCTCGAAAGCACTTTCTTTTTTTTTTAAATTAAAAAATAAAAAAGTTATGCAGCTTTTTCTGTGTCAGGTCCCGCGTTTTGTCTTTTGTGGAATGCACGATTTTTTGACAATTCTTTTTTTGCAGATATTTTCTTGTTTTTCAATCCTACTTTCGCGATTATATAGAGGTATATAATACCTTAAAAGCAATTTCTTGATCTGAATAAAAAAATAAAAAAGTTATGCAACTCTTTCTGAGTCAAAATCGGCGCTTTATAGAAGGTGAGGTTTTCTCGGAGGTGGTTGCTTCTTTCAGAATGTTTGTTTCATTGCTCGAAAGATTTAAGTAATAGCTCTGAAGAACATTCTTGTTCAAAACAAAATCAAATGCGTTAAATTTATACAGTTTTAAGTGTTTCCTGCAAAATTTAAAATTCAGCACTTGATTTAATGCTGAAAGTATCAACCCAATTTTTCAAACAATTTTTTTATCATCCACATTTGAAAAAGGAACCAGGATTTGAAGAAGCCTAAAGTTGTGTGAAATCGCAGCTTTACCGAATTCCAGAGAATCTCTTTACAATTATTAAAGGTAAATTTAGAAAAAAGCACAAATAAAATAATAAATTGGATCTCTTAAATCTTTAAAGGAATGAAAAAATAGAAATTTGAAGGGTGAAAATAAAATATTTCAGGAGTCTGATATGGTTAATTTTTAATAAAACAATTAAGTATAGTGAAGGCTTTCGTTTTAAAGAAGTGGATCAAATTAAAAGAAACAATATAGGATTGAGTTCATAAAGTCGAGGCTTACCTTTGACACGGGATTGCGAGCATATAGGGGAACCTTTTATAATCCCCTTGATATTAGAACATCTGACCCTTGTATACTTCAAGCAAGTTAAGGATGTTCTAGGTGTACAGTCAAGTCAAAAATTACTTAATTTTTAACTTGATTTATACAATTGACGAAAAAGGCCCATTGATTATTTGAACGAATTTTAGAAGAGAAATTTAAGCGCAAATAAAAAATAGTTGAGGTCGTAATTGTTTATTTAAATGCAGTTATTTTTTTATTTATGTTACTTCTTCCGCTTTATTTAAAAGTCCTAATTTTCATTCAATTTTAATTTAAAACTATTTTACTTAGAAATAATACGTACAATTATTTTTAGTAAGCCATTTTTTAAATTAGGCAATTTGCTGTATAATATTTAATAAAAAGGCAACAAATAGAATGGTATGAATGGTATGAATGAATAGAACAAATACCATTCAAGGAATTGAGCTTTTGTAAATTAAAATTGAATAAATATTACGAATGTTGCATAAGGCAGAAGAAAAAATACAATTATCTGAATAACGACATGTAAATAAAAAATTATGAGTTAAATATTTTGTTATTATTTAAGTTTAGATTTCTCTTTCAAAATGTATTGCAGTGATCAATGGGCCTACATTTGTCAATTTTATAAATCAAGTTAAAGATGAAGTAATTTTTAACTTGACTGTACACATAGAACATTCTTAAGCACTCAGAAGGGGTGTACAAAATTTGTACGTACATTGGTTAACAAAATGCTACACTGAATTTAGAGGCGAATGAGTCTCCGCAGATTTCAAAACATGACGTTTGTTTCCTTCTCATTTGGCTGCGAATTTGCTTGACGTCAGTTCGTTATTTCCCTTTAGGAAATTGCATTTGGCGTCTGCGTGGATCAGCAGTTGAACCAAACTGTATTATAAGTATCCTATATAAGAAAATATTATATTTTCTCTCTGTATTATAAAAAGATCTCGCCACCATCGTTTCAAGAGTTTACCCCCGCCCACTAACCTCTGCAACCCTTCTTACAACCCCTGCCCCTTAACCCCAGAAATATTCCTTACAACTCTGACCTTTAACCACTGCAGTGCTTCTTACATCCCTTGTCCCTTAACTCATGTAACTATTCTTACAAACACTGCCCTTTAACCCCTGCAACCCCCTTAGACCCCTTCACCCTTAACTCCTGAAAACCTTATTACAGATCATATTTATTTAGTGAAAACGTACATCGGGTGTTCCCTTTTTCCAGGAAAAATTGAATAACTTTTAAGGAGAGCCCCTTTCCAATTTTTTCGACAATTAGAATTATTGTTATATTTTTCAAATAGCTGCCGCTGTTTCACGAATAAAGAATGTTTAAAAAAAGATAGTACTATTGCATTCGGCGTCTGCGTGGCTGAAAAGTTGAAACAATTTGTATTATAAGGATCGTATATCAGCCACCTACGCTGCTACAAGAATTTACCTCTACCCCTTAATCCCTTAACACCTGCAACCCATCTTACATCCCATGCCCTTTAATCACTGCAACCCAACTTACATCCTCTAGTCCTTAATCCCTTCAACTCTCATTATACCCCTTGACACTTAACTCTCGCAACTCTTCTTAGAGTTCATATTTACTTATTGAAAATGTACAACGGGGGTTCCCCCTTTCCAGGAAAAAAAAAAAACTTTTAAAGGGAGCCCCTCTCCATTTTTTTCAAAAATTAGAATCATTTTGATGTATTTCTAAGTGATGTCGCTATTTCAGGAATCTTGGATGTTTTTAGGAAAGATAGTACAATTTTGTACTAAATATACTAACCTAAAAAAATAGACTCAATTTTTATGGTTTTGGGAGGAGATAGTACAATATTGTACTAAACATACTACCCTAACCAAAAACATAGACCATATGCGTCACATAACCCTGTGAGCCATATTACCCCATATTCCATATTACCCTAAATATACTACAATAACGAAAACATAGACCCGATGTGCCACGTTAATCCATGTGTCATATTACCTTATTTAATTTATAGCTTCATGTGCCATATTGCCCCATATGCAATACTACAAAGTGACCCTCCCTGTATTTCTAAAAAAATAGTACAACATTGCAGCAAAGCAGACCCAAAATATTTATAATATTTGTTCATGAAAAAAAATGTTGTCCTTAGACGCAAATTTTTTATGTTAATTGATCTGAAACAGGAGTTGGCGCACGCGCAGGGTGCGCACCCCCTAGTGGCATAGAAATTAGAATGGCTCAACCCAGAAAATATTTTCATGATTTATGGGGAAACTTCACAAATGGCTTCCTTTCAGTGGAAAAACAACGGTCAATTTCAGTCAAATTTTTTGCATATCTCTTGACACCCCCTGATGTCAAAAAATCATATTTTCTCATATGATATATTAAATTAATTTTTGTAAGCTTAGAAATCATAAGCAGCACTTAATGATGAGAATAAAATTTCTGTGGAGTTAAAAATGATACAATGATACAAACAAAATAAAAACGCGTAACGTAGTGTATGAACGTTCCCAAAACGGTAGAAAAGTTAAAAAACATCTCTAGAAATTAAAAAAACAACAATTTTTAAGGTCAAAAAAATTAAAAAGATAAAATAATGACATTCCACTCAAGATATTTTTGATACAAAAAATTTTTCCTAAAATTCCTTATGGGTCCGAACTAAAAACTGTATTTTTTTAATTTTGCTACCGTTTTTCATTTTTTTAAGTGCTTACTTTTTAAGGAGTCTGCCCTCAAACAAAAAATTAGTCAAAATAGGCGCCGCGCATCTACTAAAAAAGGTTTCGTAGCCTATTGAGAGGTTAATTAAGTAGTTAAAACCTTACACTCCCTTACTTTTTCACCGTACTCCCCCTACATTCCTCTACTTCGCCTCCCCTCACTTCACACTACACCCTTCGCCCTCCCATTCCCAACATCTTCCTTCATTACTTCCCCCTCTCCTGGCTTCCCCTACATAATTTCCCCTCACTTCCCCTTCACAATTTCCCCTCACTTATCCTCCCGCCATTTCCCATCACTTCCTATACTCCCCTCATTTTCCCTTTTTTCCATTTCCTCTCACTTCTTCTACTTTCCCTGATGCACCTACTTCATCTAATTCCCCTCCCTCACTTCCCCTCATTTTACCTACTTTCCCTTCCTTGATTTCCCCTACATCCTCTACCATCATTTATCCTATTTTCCCTCCCATCCTTATCCCTCAATTTCCCTACTTTCCCTCCCCTCATTTCCCCTCACTATCCCTACTTTCCCTCCCATAATTTCCCCTTACTGACTTTCTTTGGAAAAATGTACGACAGACGGATGGACACCCAACTACCCAAACAGAAATAAACTAATAAAGAAAAATAAAAGTATTTATTGAATATTTCTTGAAATTTAATGCTTGTGCTATTAAAACTAAATTAGTTTAATTAACATTGTTAAATTAATGGAAATTAATTGAGAAGTGGTTTATTATATTCTGAGTATCCCCATTATGATGGCAACCTAATCTTGGCCAGAATAGCATTTCGGATCGATAAATGCTCTCGCTTATATAGTTATTAAAAAAAGAAGGGGCTCGTGAGCCTCAGGTGTACCGGATACTTGAAAGTGTATAGTGAATTTCATATCTCGTGAGTATATTCTCTTGAGAGTGGAGGGTTTCACTATAATGAGGTATTTATGTTTATTTAGAGTACTTGAACAGCTTTGTGAAAGCTTTTTGTGATACAAATATAATTGGAAATTTGTGCAATTAATGACTAAAATAATGTTATGTTACTTCTAAAAATATAATTAGAGAGCTTAAGGAAAATTCCGTCTATGCTTATTCATTAGGGTGAGTCGAAAAAAATGGTTTCAGAATTAGCAAACAATACCATCCCTAAAATTAATGCATTGAAACCCCCATGATTTGTACTGAATGTGGAATCGATCGATTTAAATACAGGTAATGCGCGCGAGAAAAATAGGTTTAGCAAAATTATTATATGCAGAGTCTTAAACTTTTTTTGAATTTCAATTTTGTTTCATTTTTGGGGGTGTCTAGAGGTTTCTTAATTTTTGCCAGATTTTAGGATACTATTCTGCACGAAATATTTATGTTTTTAATATACCCCTGTAAAAAATGGAAACACTAAATATTTGATCCCATTTTACCTCAGTTATTTCCCCATATATCCTGAATTTTTTATGATTTCATTTTGATTCCAAGAAAGTTCTCAAGCTTAAAAAATGTTGTTGTTTTCATGTGCGCAAAATATAATTCAATTTGAAGATTAAAAACTTGAAACAAAACATGTAAAAAATTGATATTCAAAAAAGTTTTAAAACTCTCCAGATAATAATTTCACTTCATGGGGGTCCCAATGCACTACTTTTAGGCAAAGCATTGTTTTCGATTACTGAAATCATTTTTTTCGACCCACCCTCTAATTCATCCCCTAATATAGGAAAATATTCTCTATATGATTTTCTTTTCTAGTGATAAGAGGTTCATTGTATGATCTGTTTTATTCAATATTATGGATATTGAATATCACTCATATATAATCCATTATGCTTTTATTTATTTTCTACTGATAAGAGGTTTATTGTATGATCTGTTTTATTCAGTATTGTGGATACTGAATATTACTTTCAATTCTTTTATACTCTAATAATTTAAGAGAGATTATCTAATTATATAGGTATTATACTATCGATTCCTATTTCTTTTATAGCATTCGATTTCTGCCAATCTTCGTTATCAAAGACATTCTACCTATTTTTAGTTTTTTACTTCCTTCCTTTTTCCGGAAATCGCATCCATTTTTATTAGATTATTATTTTCAAGAGTATCAACTTGTATGCCATTCTTTCTCCTCAGAGTAGGATACAAAGTTATCGATCAGGATGGAAAAAGATAGGATTTTAAAAACAGGAATAGCATAATGTGATGAAAATAGATGGATAAAGTAAGAAAAGAATTTTTGGAAATAAGGGACAAATTGGCATATATGTTAAAGGATATCATTTTTGGAAAGAGAAACGAAAAGAAATTGTCAAAGTTGGCGCCCCACGCCTACGAAAAATGGTTTCGTAGCCTATCAAGACGTTAATTGATTCATTCAAATCTCCCCCTCCCATACTTTCCCTCCTCTTACTTCACTCCTCGCCCCATTCACCAACTTCTTCTCCCTCTACTTCCCCTCGTTTTCCCTCACTTCCCCTGAACTCATTCTCCCTAATTACTTACTTCCCCCTCTCATTTCCCTTACTTCTCTAACACCCTAGATCCTTAGTTCCCCTCATTTCCCCTCACATCCCACACTTTTCCTTACTTCCCCTACTTCCCCTCACCTTATTCCCTCTCACTCCCCATAATTTCCTATTGTTTCCCCTACTTAACCTACTTCCCATTACCTTATTTCCCCTCAATTTCCCTACTTCCCCTCATTTCTCCTCACTTCCCCTCACCCACCCTCCTAAAACCCTAAAAAGGGATTCAGTAGGATACAATTTGATCGAGAATAAAACCTAAGTTTTTGAATTTTTTTTTCTGCAAACGATTAATTCTTAATCAATAATGGAATAATTAAATTTTCAGTTTAAAAACTCAATTTTTAACGAAATAATTGAATTTTCAAACAAAAAATATTAATTTTCTACCCAAAGAGATGAATTTTCAACGAAAATGTTGAGTTTTCAAACTAAAAAGTCGAATGTTTTAGAAAGCAGATGACCCATAAACCTGAAAAGATGGATTTTTAACAGAGAAAGATGACTTTATAACCTAACAGTTAAATTTTCAATAAAGAAAAAAATGAACTACTTTTAGACCAAACAGTTGCATTTACAATTAAATATGTAGTTCAACGTTCAATCTAAAAAGATGAGTTTTTGCCAAAGCAATTCAATTTTCGTACGAAAAAGATGATTCTTTAAAAAAGAGTTGAATTTTCAATAAAATAATTACATTTTTAACAAAACAATTGCTTTTCTTACCACATAGTTGAATTTGCGACCCACGAAGATGAATTTTCAGCCAAATAGTTGGATTTGTAACAACAAATTAATTATCAACCAAAAAGTTGCAATTGCAACCGACTTATTGAACTTTTAAGAAAAAGGAACGAATTTTTGAACAAAATAGTTGAATTGTTAGCCTATAAAGGTTGAATAGTCTAGTGGTCGAATTTCAAAAGCAAATTAGATTAAACTTTAATAAAAAACTGTCGCATTTTTAACCGAATAGTTGAATTTGTAATCTAAAGGAAGAATTTTCTAACCAAAAAGAGTAAAAGACGAATGTTCAACAAAACACTTAAGTTTTCAAGAAAATAATTAAATTTTTCTCAAAATAATTAAACTTTTAACAAAATCATTAAATGTTCAAGGAAGTAGTTAAATCTTTAATAAAATAATTTAATTTTCAACAAAATATTTCAATATTCAACAAGGAGGTTAATTTTCACCGCAAAAAATTTAATTTCAAATTTAATGAAATTATCTTCGTAAACTGTGGTTTGAACATTTTTCTGAGCATGTGTAGACTTTTTTAGCTTAGAAATACAATAGAAAAAATTCTATTAAATATACCAAATTCGAAATCTTGAAAATTTGCTGTCATTCCAATTTCGATTCCTGGGTCATGTCGATTTTTTTAGTGTATTTCTAATTTAAAAAAGGCCAAACATGTTCAGGAAAAATTTTCACCGACATTTTATAAAGATAATTTAATTAAGTGCCAAAATCAAGATCTATAAAATTCGCTGTATTCTCAATTTTGATTCCTGGGTCTTGGCGATTTCTCCTTGCACATTTTTGTCACAGGAAAGTTTTGAAGTACGAAAAAATTTTTTTTCCTATTTAGACAGGTATTAGGAACTCTTTCCGAAAACAAGAGAAAATTAAATAGAAATGATATCTGAGGAAATACTTGATTATAATCCTCAAATCATACTTTTTTAGGATTCAAATACGTTACCCTTTCACTTTCTAGCAATTTCAAATTTCAGAATTTTTTATTTTCTACCCACCCTCATATATATATAGTTAAAAGTTTGTCATAAGGACAACCGCAGGATTTCGCTGGGAGCAGGTGCTAATCCGAAAAATTGCACCCGCTCTCAGCGAAATCGCGGTAAAATTTCAGCTGCACCCACGTCTCACGACCGTGAGATAGGTGGTTACAGTCTGCGACGGATTCAATACG
>CAKNWT010250653.1:0-11292 GCA_932066315.1 Andricus coriarius | reverse complement strand
AAGCCGACTTAGGAGTTCTGCCGAGTGTTGTTTTATTGCTGTTTTAGTACTGGCCCAGTACTGAATCCAAGTGCTGGCTGAAAGCCAAATCAAGGAGTTTTGCCGAGCGTTGGCGTGGTACTGGTTTAGTACTGCCCCAGTATGAAATCCAAGTGTTGGCTAGAAGCCGACTTAGGATTTCTGCCGAGTGTTGTTGTATTACTGGTTTAGTGCTCGCCCAGTACTGAATCCGAGTGCTGGCTGGAAGCCAAATTAAGGAGTCTTGCCGACCGTTGGCGCGGTACCGCTAAAGTACTGCCCCAGTATGAAGTCCAAATGTTGGCTAGAAGCCGACTTAGGAGTTTTGCCGAGTGTTGGCGCAGTACTGGCTTGCTATTGTCCCCGTACTAAGTCCAAGTGCTGGCTGGAAGCCGAATTAAGAATTTTTTTAAATCTACGTTGATTTGTAGAACATAAATTTTTTGTATAGAAAATTAATTTTTTTGATTGAAAATTTCACTATTAGCTTAAAGATTTTTTTTAAATAATGATAAATTGTTTAAAAAATTATTTTTGTGGAATTTAATTTATAATTGTTCCAATATAACTGAAAAGTGGACAAAAAGTGAAAAGTTTGAGAAAAACTTCAACTTTTCAGAATTATTTTAATTTAAGAGAATATTATTATGAATAATAAATCGTTTAAGCAATTAGTTTTGTTGAATTTAATTATTTATTGCTTCAATCGAACTGAAAAGTTGAAAATAAGTTGAAAAGTTAAAAAAAAACTGCGACTTTCTAACTCAATTCTAAGAGAAAATTGCTAAAACAATAATAAATTGTTTAAACCATTATGTTTGTTATCTTGAATTAATTATTACCTCACTCTAATTGAAAAGTGGGCAAAAAGTGGAAAGTTTGAGAAAAACTAATGCCAGGACCGCGCCAGTACAGACTTTCGGTACAGACATATTACCAATTTTCAGTACCGCCCCAGTAACGAAAGACAATTCCCAGCCGAGTGACATTTCGTATTAATGCTAGTACCGCGCCAGTACAGACTTGCAGGACAGGCATAATATCATTTCCGATACCGCGGCAGTGCAGACTTTAGGTACAGTCATCATACCATTTCCAGTACCGCCCCAGTACCGACAGACAACTAACAGCCGAGTGACATTTCGTACTAATGCCAGTACCCAGCCGTTTTCCTTGTGGTAATATACCAGTACCACGCCAGCACCGATATCGGACCGGCTGTACTGGCGCGATACCCAGCCAGTTGTAAATTGCCACTTGGGTCAAAATACATAAGTATAGGGAGCCCGAAGAAAATCGGAGATCCACCCTTTTCGGAAGCTTACCCCAATTTTTTGAACTGGAATTATTATTATTTTATTATTTTTTTAAGCTGGAAAATTGTACTAAAATTTAAATATTTTTTACTTATAATACATCTGAAAGTGATAAATCCTTTAAATTGTGGAGCTTTACAGTTTGAACAGAAATCACAAATTAAATTAATATTTAAATTAAACATTTAAGTATTAAAATTTAAATTAATTAAATTTAAATATTATTATTACGCATTTTTAAAACCACCTATTCATGTAAATTTCGTAAAACGAAAAAATATTCCTCCGTTAGCCCTGGCTTTTCAGCGAAAAGCTTGGCTGAGATTTTGTCGACAAAATCCATCCGGTACATTAGCGTAATTAGCTAGAGCGTGCGGTTTAGATTTAGATAGTTTAGGTAGGGTTCGAATCCCCAGCGGGGGCGATTTTTCATAGCGTTCTGCGTGCGATTATGTTTGTAAGTGACCGTGTCTGCAATTGCATAATTTCAAAAATAAATCAAGTGCAATTATTATATATAAAACAATTTTTATTGCAAATTTATTTATCTGTACCAGTACCGCGGCAGTGCAGACTTTAGGTACCGGCATAATACCATTTTCAGTACAGCCCCAGTACCGACAGACAACTCCCAGCCGAGTGACATTTCGTATTAATGCCAGTACCGCGCCGTTTTCCATGCGGTAATATACCAGTACCACGCCAGTACCGATATCCGACCGGCGGTACTGGCTCGGTACCAAGCCAGTTGTAAATTTCCACCTGGGCTCGCAAGTTTCGAGAGTGAGGCGAGAGTGAAATCTCCATTGCCAGACTTGACAGAACTTTCGATTCATTTTCTTTTCGATTTCGTTTCATTTTCGGCTCAGTCAGTTTGGCCCCAATCTTCTATTTCAGCCAGGCTTCAGTTGGGTTATGATTAGGATAAAAGAACCGAAAAGTTCTAGTCAGGAACTGGTCAAGCTTTAGTCTGCATAACCCAAACGAACTTTTGGAAGATGGCGCTGCATTATATATAATGCAATGCCACTTAAAGAAGTTTGCATTTACTAAATTATACTTCAGTAAACACGCGAATGGATGTCCGAAGTGCACGTGACAACATATTCTCAATGCGCGCTGGACGCACAGCTCAGAAGTTGGGCGCGCGATGTTGGTTATCGCACTTCGCGCTCGGCCTTTGTGCACAAACTTTTTAAAACTAAAGATCAAAGCATCGAGAACAGTAATTTGGTGATTGTGAATTCTCTTTTCTTAAAACTCCTTCGGCTTTAACGAACACATTCTCATCACATATCTCGTGCTTCGCAGTCGATTTTGTCAAAAATGCGACCGTTTTCTATACTATGTTCAACACTATTATATTAAATGTATATTAAAATTATTTTCTGTACCTCGGCCTGGGATTGCTTATTCAGATATTGCAAAATAAACTACAAATTTCATTCCTTATGATTACTTTAACATTTGCTCCTTATTTTGCATTAAATTTTATTCTCAACTACCCTAAAAAAATGTATCATTTCAATCAATTTATATTATTACAATTCGTAATATGCATTGGTATTAAAACACTTGTATTTTCATTGACTTGTTTTTATAATTAAAGGAATGCGCATTCTATAAGAAAATGTATTATTAAACATTTTATTGCAACTTGTAAAGTTGCTAAGAAAATTCGTAGTTGTATTTTAGGCGAAAAATTTTGTTAAATAAAAAGTTTTTGCAACTTACGTCGTTTTCCCCAAAAAGTTCATTTTTATATTTCTAATGTATTCTTATAACAAATTTTTAGAAATTTTTTTGTTTCAACAACATTTGTCTATTAATTTTTTTTTCATCTTTCGTGTCGTTTTTCCAACAATTTATAATTTCTTTATTTTCAGTCTTATTTTTACGATTAAAACAAAAACTGCGCGTTTCATCAAAAAATGATCAATGACAAATTTATATATCTTTTTTGTGTGTACAAGTTTTGTTCATAATTTTTTTTCGTACCTTGCGCCGTTTTTATGAAAATGTAATGTCTTGTATTTTTAATTTTATTTTTCATAATTAAAACAAAAACTACGCAACCTATCCAAAAATAATTAATAACAAATTTGTAGCTCTTTTTTGGATAAACAAATTTTGTCCATTTATTTTTTTCGTATCTTCACTGATAGAAATAATAATGTTGATTTAACCATATGATCGTTGGTTGAAAAATTACGAGTATATTTATAATATAATACGTGTACTTCAATGATAAAGAGTAGGAAATGCACTTACTGAAATATGGTAAATACAAGTTACTTATATTTGTGGTACAAAAATGTAATATTTGTGTTACTATTGTATGAAATGTGTAATTCTATTAAACATTTGCTTGAAGGAACTATCCCTGAAATGTTTACAACAGGCGCATCTTGATCGCGCCTGCGCGTCTACTTTCGTAAGCAACAAGAATCGGATGGCCAAAACAGACATACTGTATGGCTGTATCTATACCAGCAATAAAATAGAGCTAATTTAATCATAAATATTGTTGTACCACTTATTCATTTCTATCAGTGTTGTGTCGTTAGATTAAAAATTCAATTTTTCTATTTTTAATGCAGCTTTTTATGAATAAAACAAAAACTTCACGTCCTATCAAAAAGTTATTTCTAACTTTGTGGATCTCTTTTGAATACACAATTTTTGTAAAATTCATCTTTTTTGGAATCTTGTATAAATTGACCGAAAAAGTTGTTCTTGTAGGGTGTCCAAAATGAAACGTATTCCTTCCTCTGTTATTTTTTCATATCGGGCATTGTGTGACTTAAAATGTTCATTTTCGTTTGTTTTTTGGAATTTTGTAAATGTTACAACTCCGATAATTTTTTTTATCAAAAAAAGTCATTGGAATAAATTGTTCGTCTTTTTGAGTACCACTAATAACCGTACATAGAATTTTTAAATCTTGAAAAAAATTGGTCTCAAAAATGTTGAAAATGCTCTCACTGTTTGAATTTTTAACCAAAATCGCCGGATAACGAACTTGAGCTTCATTTTAGGACACTTCAAGAGTATACCAAAGTCCAATCCAATATGTCAACTATTTCGAAAATTATCATGCTAACAAAATAAAATCTACAGACAGACATACAGACAAACAGACAGATACATTCGTGAAACCTTATTTTTTGGGTTCAGGGGGTCTCAAACCGTGGACATTTGGCAAAAATTGGGGGTATAGAATTTTACATAAATCTAATACCTTTTCTGATGAGAATGTAAAAATATATATGAGATATATATTAATTAAAAGCTACAATCTGCAATAAGTATTAATGATATGAAATATTTAATTGGATTATGAAATTGACCCACATAACCCACTGACATTTGCGCGCCGATGTTCTCAACAATATTCTTCATCAATAAACAATTTCAATACACCTTTTTAGTCTTCAGGTTTTAATCTTTCTTACCTCAAAATAATGAAGGTCAAATATTTATTTTTCCAAAAAATGATTACTGCCAATGAATAAGACGTGAAAAATACTATCGAAACTGTAATGGACTATACATTCTGTTCATTGTTATGAGAAGAGTTACGAGTACCCATGTGGAAAAGTTAATTGGGGCCAGACTGGGCCCCAACTGGGCAGCCCAATCAATGCCCATTGGGCTACTGTTTGGGTTGTAACGGTCAGCCCAACGAATGCCCAGATTGAGGTAATTAGCTGGGCCTTAGTTGGGTAGCCCATTTTATGCCCAATTAATAAAGAAAAGGTACAGTTATTGAATTCATAAGGTTGAAAGTGATAAATATTTGTTCTTATTTTTTTTTAAGTTAGACGCTTCTTTATGATGTAAGAACTTTAAGCATCCTGTTATTCCTTTTGACCTCCATGTTAGCGTCTCTGCCAATAGTCAGCTCAGTCCTAAAAGCATCTGACGTGGTGTTTTCTGCAATAAAGTTGGTTCAGTAGAAATACTCAACTGAGAATGAGAAGCAGCACAAGGCGATGCCTTATGTTGTTAATTTTTACTAAAAAAGAACAAAACAACTTTGTAAAAATAACTTGGTTTTACGGAACCTTGAACAGACTCGACTACAAGAAAAAATGGCGAGCGCGACTGCTTTAGTGCAGACGACAAAAAATGGCGAGCACGACTGCAGCGTTGCGCCTCGCGCAGCCGCACACGTTAACCAATACAAGCGGGGTTTTCAAAATTATAAAATGCTAAGTTTAAAAATAAGGTTTATTTATTGTTGTCTTACTTGAAAATTTTATCATACTCTGCTGATGTCTTCATCGCTTTTAGGAAATTTCTATTTTAATTTAGAGCTTATATCTAATTCGAAAACAGTCTCATTATTTTAAGCATATGAAAAATATAATAAATAAAATATATTATTATATATACTTACCATAATGTTAAAAGAAAAAATTTAGTGTATGAACAAAATTTAATGGTCAGAAGTTCTTTTTAAGGATAAGAAAAAAATATATTTTTTCAGCAAATTAATGTACTTTAACATTTCCAACAAAATATAATAAACAAGTTATGTTCGTAAATGATTCATTCAATATTCAGATGTAAGGTTAAAATAAATTTACCGATGTAAATAGCAGCAGACCACATCCGACATTTTATCTCTCTACTGCCCTCTATCGATATAACTGGCGTTACTTTTTGGGGCCAGACTGGTTTGCTCCGATACTGCTCACTATGGGCGTTTATGATCGGCCTTATCAACCTAAGTTTTGATAATTAAACCTTCTGAATAATTGGTAAAGCTTCAGGATTTGTATGGGATTGCATCCACTTACTCATGTAATTAAAATAACCTGTTAATTAATGCAGAACGTTCACTATGGGCGTTCTATGGGCAAGCCCAATGTAAGCCCAAGCACAGGATCAAACACTGATCACCTTTATTTACATAAGTTTTGATAATTAAAAATTTGAAAGAATTGAACAAGTCTCAGGATTTGGGTGTGATTGCATCAACTTAATTATATAATTAAAATAATCTGTTAATTGATTTCACTTTTTGTTAATTGGGCTGCCCAGTTGGGGCCCGACTTGTTTGCTCCGATAGTGCCCACTTTGGGCGTTCTATGGGTAAGCCCAATGTAAGCCCAGGCACAAAATCAAACACTGCACTAAAAAAAATGTCTAGGTGTATTACCTAGAATTCTTGCTATCCCAGCTAGAAAGTATCGCTGGATTTCGTCTTCCTAAATAGTTAGCTGTATTGAACAGATTTTCTTGCAGCAAAGTATAGGTACTGTACTTAGAAAATTTAGCTTTCACGAGCAAACCAATTATAGGAGATACGATGTTTGAGCATGACTGCTAGAATGTTTAGAAAATGGTGATAGATTTATCTCCCAAATTTTCTGTCTGCAGGAGATAGACGGTTTGTATATCTTAGCTATCTAGTTTCCAGTCCTACCAAGACTTTATTGGAAATTCAGCTATATCTCCCCAGCAATATATTTCTAGCTACAACAGCTATACCATTTTTTTCAGTGTGATCAACTTTATTGACATAAGTTTTGATAATTGAAATTTTGGAATAATTGGAAAAGTTTCAGGAATTGGATGGGATTGCATCCACGTAATCATTTAATTAAAATAATTTGTGAATTAATTTCACTTTTTGTTAATTGGGCAGCCCAGTTGGGGCCCAATTATAAGTTGGGCTAAGTTGGGACGATTTCCACATGGGTAGCTATAAGTTATTTCACATATTCGAATTCTAAGACCTCCTTTGTGTTACCACAGAAAGTGCCCTTATTTATTAACTTATTTTATTTCGAAAGGTTAAAATAGTAAAAAGGTAGAAAAGTAAACAAAAAATATTGAGATGTGTGTATATTCTTTAAAAGAGGATCCCAGTAGTCCCAGTCTCCCACTATCACAGAATATAGACCATATTTTCAAATTCATGTAAAAACATCGATAAGACAATATCCTACATTTTTAACGTGTAAACGATTTTTTTCTCCCTGCTTAATTTTTTTTTTTTTTTTTTTTAATGGTACTGGCGAGTTTCTCCGAATTAACCTTTTAGTACTATCGCAAAAAGGACAGGTTCTAATACAATGTCGGTTAGCAACGTGATAGAAGGGAGTTATGGAAGAAATCAGGACCTCAGAATTCAGATTCTCAGATAAATTTTAGTTGCACAAAAATTTCAAAATTCAGCGGAAGAAGACCCTCCCAAAAGAGGGACATCATTTTTTTGCATAATATTAAGAGATAAATTAATTAACAAAAGTATGTGTATTAATATTCATTAATATTAAGAGTAGATAAATTACTCGAATTTTGACAAAGTGTCGACCTTGGTTTCGACCAGTGAAAACCTTATAAGTATAACCTAATCACTAATCCATATAAATCTATGAGTATAAATGTCTATTTCTCAAAAAATTTAAACTACACGCGAATTTCCAGGTGAATTTGATCCTCAAGTATATGCCATTTTAATCCTCGTCAAGGCATTTTAATCTCAGTCCATTTTCATTTCATTTCCGTATTACATTCTTCTGTACATAAAAGGGCCAAAGCACGCGGCATAAGCCGCAAAGTCGAGGCGGGAGTCCATTGTTGTCCTGTTTGCAACGATCTTCGTTGATTCGTCCACACATGAATGCATCTACAAATCCGTACACAGCATGATACTGGAACACATGTATATATATAATCCTCACAAAGGTGGTGAAACTTACACGAATACCTGTTTGTCCATAAAGTACGAGTAAATACATAAACGGGAATTATTTGTCCGACCTGCGGCCGTCACGGTCATAAGCCTCTTCCAGAGTCAGATGGCGATTTAAATGGATTTCGAGTGTCTCTTATTGTGGCGCATCGGCGCTTCCACTGAGGCATGAAAAAGTGACGATGGAGTAGTGGGGTAGCTCATTTTCGCTTAGAAATGAAAAGACAGATCTGGTGGAGATTTCTACGAAGGCGTGAAGAGGCTCGTGCCTTTTGGTCATCAATCCGCCCCACTCCTCTCTATATGCCCCTCTCCGCTCACCCATTACAATCGGCTCTCTCGCCACTCGAAAACCTATTCCACATAAAACCATCCTTTAAAATCACAATACAGTGGCACGTCCATTATTTTCGGCACTACATAGCACCGGTCTCGCGACGGTTGCTTTTTCTCAGTCCCCACCCCCCTCTCACTCCCTCTCTTTCTCCCTTAAACATTTTTCTTGCGATCTCTCACTAAAATCACACTCCGTCTTCTCTCTCGCTCGGTTCGATTGGAAGAATGGTAAGTCGCCTGAGGTTACCCGTAGAGGCATAGTGGGCCACTTTGTCAACTTGTCACCTGGGGCCAGGAAAGATGCGAAAGAAACGAGTCAACGGGGACCAAACCTCGAAAAACGTACAGGAGTTAACCCCCACCATAACTGCCGGTCTCTTTTACTCTGAAGCCTCACACCAGGCAGAAACGATATTTTTTAAGTTTTCACCTCTCGAACCATCTCAAACCTATTCGATTGTATACTAGCTTTGAGGACCTTTTTACCTATGGTATGAAAGACTCATCATTATCTTCCTGAAGTATAACAAAATATTTATTTAAAACATCACTGCCGTCCAAGGTAAAAATATACGTAAGTGACTGTGTGATTTAGGTTTATTCCCTTGTATTTGACAATAGGAAACTCGACCAAAACAATGATGTAGTTCGTGTATCTTTTTACTTTGGACGGCAGATCAGTACTGAGATGAATAGGTGATACTTATGTTTTGAAATTCTGTTTTCAATATGAATATTATAAGAATTAAACAGTATTATGTAAAATACAATAATCTAATGAAACCATGGCCCCTACAAGGGGGTTGTTGTCCTGGTTGCTGCCAGGGGATCTGTGGCCGCGAGGGCACACGCGGCAGTCACTGTTCACTACTTTTTTCTAATTTTTCGACAATATGAATTTTCGCTTAGGCACTTTAAAAAATTCCCTCAACTAAAGATACAAAATTTAAGCTTAATAATTATAGTTAAAAAAGAAGTTTGGGGAGAGGAATATTTCTTGTCGGGATGTGGGGTCACAAATTAAATAGTTTCACAAGTCGTTAATTACTAATGGCTTAAATAAGCATTTTTTTATTAGGGTATTACTCTGTAGATATTTTTGTATTCTTTGTGGGATTTTACTGTATATCTAACACATTTAGACTCATATTGACCCCTATCGGCGATAATTATTAGTAGAAAATTACTAGTTAAATGTAAGATTGATTTACTAATACACTGTCGTAATTAGGAGTTGAGTCATGCCAAATCCCGGTAAGTCACATTGCGGAAAGTCACATTATGGCAAGTCACATTGCTGCAATTCACATGTGTGGCAAGTCACATTGGCGGCAAGTCACATTTGTGGTAAGTCACATTGCGGCAACTCTGATTACGAAAAATATGAAGTCCAGAAAAAATTGGAAAAAGTGCGTGAAGACACCCCTCTCACGAAAATAATGTATTTTACACCCCTACTCCTTTCCAAGGTTTCGTCGGGCTAATTTTTTGTGGACTGCACATTTTTTCCAAATGATCGAGAGATTCCGCAAAGTGTGTTCAGAACGAATATTAGACCTCAATTCTTGACCGATTAAAGATTTTTTAAAGGAAAATTCAGGAATTAATTTGAAAGAGATCTGTGAGAATGGCGATTTTTTAATTATAATTGATCATAAATATTTATCATTTCATAGTATTTGCTTAGTTTATTAACAAATTATATAAATGAATGCACAGTCTCGGCATTTATAAGGCGAAGGGATTTGTCTTTTCTCTTAATTTTCCTTACTTTATCTTACCAGTGACGTTTAGAAATACAAATTCAAGATCCGATATTAATTGTTCATTTTATAAACAAATGCACAGTTTCGAAATATATAAGGAGAAGGACGTTGGATTTTCTCTTAATTCTCCTCACATTATGTTGCCACATGCCAGTGATGATTAGTAATGTAAATGTTTTCATCCGATATTATTTGTTGGTTTTACAAACAAATTATATATACAAATGTATAGTCTTGACATTGACGGGCAAAAACGATTGTGATTTTTCTCATTCTCTTTAAATTGTATTGCTGGTGATGCTTAAAAGGTCTTGATTCAAGTCCAAGAATGAACTAATTTCTAGGTGTAACAAAAAGAAGACCGCTTTATCTAAAAACTAGCATACGATTGGAGTTTTAAAAGAAAATGCTTGTAGTACTAAAGAGAAGCCGTTTTATGGGCTTAAAAGTATCCTCAAGTAAGAATGCGGGCTTGGACTTAGTCGTTGTGGGGATTGAAACTAGTCGCAAGGCAGAATGAGGACTCAAGTGAAGACCTTCTGCAGACTAAAAATTATTCGCAGGCCACAATGCGAGCATGGCTTAAGTCGATAAGCGATTTTGAAACAAGCATCTGATCCGTTGTTCATTCCCGCTTGGGCGACGTCACAACTTCGTCTGATATTTGATTCCAGAATTTCGCCTCTAACCTAATCTTCGTAACCTACAAAAGGATTGATTGAAAGATGATTATTGATACTATTGATTAAATTGATTAGAAGGAAATGTTTCACATCAAGACGCACACTCTACAGATTTTTAGGTTAGGTAAGTTAAAATGTGAAATATAAACGATGTGCGGCACATTTCAGGACAAAATTGAGTTTCAATAATTTACTGACCTTGAAAAGCAGTGACGATCCTGCACATAAATAAACTCACTGCTTGATTTTGATGCATATAACCAAAAAGTCTTCCTATTTTCGCTTACCACAGCGTTGTTGATTCCCGCTTTGGCGACGTCACACCTTCGTCTAATTTCCGATTCTAGAATTTCGCCTCTAGAGGACTACAAAATATTTTCTTCTTGATCTTCTTTTTAGCCAAAAAGATCTTACTACATTACTTAGCCTAATACGGCTAATTTCAAGATTAATATTTAAAACTA
>CAKNWT010250648.1:0-17035 GCA_932066315.1 Andricus coriarius | reverse complement strand
GTCAAGAGTTTTCAATTATAATCTTCCAAATTCATGAAATTTCAATTTTGAATCATGACAATTGCATAATTTTCAATTGTGAAACATAAAACATTTATGATTTCCATTTGTAAATGTTTAAATTTAAATTTTAAAGAGTTATAATTACAAATTTTTGAGTTTTAAAAATACATATTTCCAAATTATTCCATTATTTAGACTTATATTTTGAAGGAATGTAGCTTCAATTTTAAATTAAATTAATTAATTATTGAATTAAACATTTTTCAATTAAGAATAAGATAATAATTACATTATATGTATTTCTACTAATTGGAATTATAGTTCTGTTTTTATAAAATGTTTAGAATATATAATAATTTAAAAATTGCAGACTATACAAAAATGAAAATAAATACTAAAGAATATTAAAGAACTATATATATAGATATTGTACTGAAAGTTTTATTAGTTTAAATAAAAATATAATATTGTAGAGTAAAGAAAAATTGTAACTTATAAAAGAATACTAAATTATAAGAATTAAATTTAGAATTGTTAGAATATATTTTCTAAGGAAATATATGAAACAGTAATATAAATTATTTTAATTATTCATGGACTTTTACCTTTGGTATTTATCAAAATAACCATTTTTTGCAAAGTGTGTATATTTTACGTTGCTTATAAATGTAAAAATCTTTAAATTGGTAATTTATTTCAAAGATACATATGTTTGTTTATTTTCAATTTGAATGGTTCTTGTCAGAGCTAAGTTACCATCAGTGCGCCTCGAGAAGTATGATGAGAGTTGATTACAGCGCTCCAAGTGGCTGTTGTCGAACCATATCGATAGGTACTATCGGGGAGTGGTGGAGGGTAGAGGGGACAATCTCGCAACTGACGAATTGATAAGCAAGCTTTAATGCATATGCATGGTCTTACGTGTGGTGACATCAAGGGCCTTAAGTTCGTTCTTCGCCCATTGAACTACCTCAAACGAGTAGAGTACACCCGTGACGGAAAGCATGTTAGTCGCAGATACCTTGTTCAACGCCGAAAGACTGGAAAACCAAATCTGTCGAAGAAGGTGCTTGTATCTGCTTCGGAGAGACTCTTTACTGATGTTACGTCCTAAATGCGGCTTTGAGGTTTTGAGGCACGCCCAGGTATGTATAGGCAGTTTGAAGTTCGCTTTTACCAGGGGCATATATCTTCAGGTTATCCATATAAAATACATGTGAGAGAGATAGAGGCAGAAGTGTGATGCAAATAAGCAAAGGGCTCATGCTATCGCCCTGAAAGACGCCCCTCTGGAAGGTGACGTTGTTCGTTTCCATACGATAATTTCCAGATGAGATAGTAAATCTAGTTTTCCAAAGAGGCATCAATCTCTCTATGCATCTCACTATGTGTGGATACACATTCAAGCTTTCCAACAGACAGATGAGAAGTCTATGAGAGGTTGATTCGAAATCTTTCCGGTAGTCAATCCAGGCCATTGACAGGACACGTTGATGGGCTTAATTTACCGAACAATCCTGTTGTTTAGGACAGCTGTAAAGATCTAATGCAGTGTGTTCAAACAAGTTATGGGCCTGTAATTCTCTGGGTTGCACAAGTTGCTTTTTTTCGGTAGGAGTATAGAGCGCTTTAACACCAGCCGCTGCGGAATGGTCGTCTCCGACTTTAAATATGAGGTGAACATGCGGGCCAAACATTGGTGTGTGGAAGTAAACTTCTTCCACCAGAAGTTCTTGATACAATTTTCTCCAGCACCGAAAAAGTTCTTCGTGCCTCCAAGTTCTTTTTTCACCTCTTCGGCAGTGATTGATGGATATTCCTCCTAGGATTTTATGAGGTTGTCGCAAATTTCTTGAAGCGGATGATATTGTCAGTATTTTCTTCCAACATTAATGTTTTCGGGATCTTGTATACCTGTCTGCAAAACGTATGTACCTCGTTGGGCTTGGGTTGATTTTTGACAGAAACAGGGTGATCACTGAAGAGGTGAGATGGGTCAGTTAGAAACTTTTGATTTCCCCTGATCCATCTCTCCCTCTTCTGTATCCTCCTCCTTGCGTCCGATAACAGCCGTATTTTGTCAACAATATATTGATGAACACGGGAGGCATTCTGTCTTGCCCATTCAATCTTCTTATTCAGTTGGTGCAAGCGTCTTTTGGTCTTTTGATCCATCGTCGGTTTGAGCCTTAGATTTGAATCTGCCAAAGCTCTTGCAGCACCATAAAGTAAGCAATTGATGGTCCAGAGGTCGGACTCTTGCGGGATTTGTCCACGAAGGGTGGCATCCATTTCAGCCAGATCTTGAGACTTAGGATGAACTTGCACGTTAATGTTCCTTCTTGTCCTGAAGTCGTGATCATCTCTCAGAAGCTGCCTGCTTTTCGCAGTTGATCTTAATCTTAAAGAGGTAGGCACGTTGATTTGGCAACGATTGAACCGAAACGTGCTGAAGCTCTGGGTGTTTCTGGCACCACAGAGTATGGATACGCGCCATAAAGCCTTAGAGAACAGAGATAATGCTGGCATCATAGCAGTCTAGCAAGTCATCCTTGAGTTGATTCGTCCACTCAATGTGGGCGTTTTGGCGGTTCGTCGTCGTGTTTCCATCCAAATTATTTTCAGCACCCCGAACTCTAGGATGATCGGCATTGTTTGCCGACCCATTGTCGGGTGCTCTGCGCGTTCGATCGTTTTGAACCGCATCTACAACTTTTTGGTGTTTTTGTGGTATCATTGTTGTACCCAAGAGCAGCTAGGGAAAGGGTTCGTCTATCCTTGTAAAGTCGCGTGTGCAAGGAGAAGGCTGCATACTCTGAGAGTTCGCCCGGTATCCCAGAATCACCGCTTAAGACACCTCACCCAGGTGACATTCAGCTTTCGGCACGGTTGATACGCCTCCGCTTACCAGTTATTCCTTCGGGACTCTCCCGGGACAATTGTCCGCGACTGCTTATTAATTATTGTAATCATATTCAGCACAAACTCTTGGTGCAGGGACCCTCTATCCGCAACCCGGAATAGATTACAAACATATCTTGAAAATGAACATTTGGCGGACCTGTCCTAATAATCGACTTTTAATGAATTTCTGAAACTAATCGATCAAGTTTAGCGCTTGGGCTAGTATGATTTACTTTTCTGAAATACATACTAGCCCCTTACGATTTAAAACTTTTTCAAGTTGACATGAAATTCCGTAATATAGTACACAGTATGTTTCGTATGTAGTAAAGCTTCATGAGCAACTTTCCTATAGATATTGCTTCTTGTGATTATACATGTCCTATCATTAGTATTAATTTCTATTTTAATGAGAAGAAGAATATGCAATATCATTTACGTTATTTTTCAGTTGTAAGGAGAGTATTTGTCAATGCTTATATTAATAACTTTAATAGTTTTCACCTGGCCTTACGTTGTATTAACTAGAAATCTTACAGTAAATAATTAATTTTGAAGCGTGATAAAACATTTTTGATTACAGTGAATTGATATTCACTGCACTTTTCCATTAACATTCCTCCAATTAATTCAAGATACCCAATAGTTCGCGTGTCAGATGGCGCTATTGTCAAGGCCTGAGAGGCACCTGCAGGCGTATTGCCAATACGAAGACCGGTACGCCAAATGTGCATTTTCAAGATATATTTGTAATCTATTAATAACAAAAACGTTTTATTCACTAATAGTATTTGTCGAATTTCACTGATCTCACAACATTCTATTGTGAAATTTGTATGACTCCTTACATATATATTACATTACTAGTATAATTTTGTATTGAATGCTAGTAAGAATGTGTTATTTCGCGGCGTTTTTTTACGCTCGTTTCTTTCGAGGGTTTGTTTTGAGATATTTCACCCTTTTTTTATTTGAGAATTATTTACTGTAATGTAAATAATTTTCTTATTCGAGTATATCATTTTGTTAACATAAATATATCAATACGATGAGTTTTTGTGTATAGCTTACATTCTAGTCATGGTAAATTTTGTGTTGCATACCTTAAAAATTTGTATTTTTTTGTAGAAAATTCATTACTTTGTTTGAAAATGTAACTGTGTTATTGAATATTTATCTATATATATTTTTTAAATCGTCTTCTTTTCTTCACAATCCTTGTTTGTTGACAATTTTTTGGAATTAGAATTTAACTATTTCATTATGGTTAACAAATTTATCATTTTTATCAGAAAATTTAAAACAAGGTCCAGAATTCGAAACAAGCGTATAAAGGTAAAATAAATGTCAGTATGCCAAGAGGCAGACCGCGGAATGAATGGTTAGAATGTGTGAATGAGACCTTAATCCGAAAAGACATAAGAAGCCATAGAAACATGAGAGCTTGCATGAAAAAATGCATGGACGTGAAAGAACCTAGAGAAGTATGCCAGGACAGAAAAGTATGGCGGCAAATAGTTTATAAAAAGAATGTGAGTAGAGTGAATGACGCCTGAAACAAAAGACCTTGGATACTAATGGGCGCGAGTGGCGATTCTCACATAACAACATTGTGAAGCTCTTCACTTGGGATGATCAGTAGCGAGATTGATCAGCAACCTGGGTCGGAGCAGTGTTGCGGAACGAACATGTTATTTAAATTAATAACATGAAAATTCTAGATCAATCTAAAAATCTATACCTCCTTCCCAATACTACTATTTTCCAACCGAGCGAGTCACGCCTACCCCGGAAGGGAAATGACGGCATGGTATAATAATAATAATAATAATAATAATAATAATTATGCATGCATTTATGCATGCAATTAGGCTATGCATGCCCTTGTTGATGGCGGGAATTATACATCAACAGCTTGCCCTAAACCTAGGACTCTTAACAGAATGGATGCCTTTCTATAGATACATCCCAATGCCCGTTTTAGAAAACGAAGATTACATCTTATATTGGGATGTTACTATCCAGACGGATCATTACATCAGAGCCAATCGGCCGGACATCGTCATGCGGGAAAAAAAAGGTGGAAGAGTTTACTTCATCGACATTGCTTGTCCACTTAACCGAAACTTGCAGGCAACCTACACAACCAAGATCCACAAGTATAGCGAGCTAAGACATGAAGTAAAGACAATATGGAGGAATGTGAAACATGCATCTATTCATCCTATTGTGATTTCGGCTACAGGCAATGTGCACGCAAGATGCACTGAACATCTTGAACGTTTAGGAGTCAGTAGGGTACTGGCAGCAGCTCAAAAGGCAGTTTTACTAAACTCATGTCGCATTGTAAGAAACTTTCTGGACCATCAGGAAGCAAGCGACTAAGAACCTATAAAGTGATACATGGTAGCTCTAGGAAAGCATCCAGAGGCGACTGTCGTTACCTCCAACATTCACGGCCGCTGTGTAAGCATAACAGTGGTAAAAGACGAACTGCAAACTACACCATGCTCCTAATTTTGTACCTACAAGATCATCGCAAATGGGTTCATACATCGTATTAAATAAAATAATTATATCATCATCTCATCAGTCACTTGACTTAGTCCGTGGCTATGATTAAAAACCAGGTTCTTCTTAACCCGAGAACAAGTTTGAAAAAAAAAATATATAATAGAAAATTTATTTTTATGTTTCTATTATTAATTAAAATAATTATTATACAATTTGGGATGCATTTCAACTATTATTGAAGTAAAAAAATAATAATTTGAATTAACTATCAATTCACTCATATTTGCCATTGATTGAAATTAAATGTGAAATAATATACATTTCATTTTAATCAATAATTAAAAAATAATTTTAAAATAAGATTATACTATGCATGCGGTAACCACACCTTGAAGCAAACGAATATAAGAGAGAGAAAAGACTGCGGTTACTGTATTGAAGGCTTAGCGTAAACCGTAAAGCCTAACTAATGAAGCAAAATAGAAACATTAAAATTCAAACACAACCAACGGAATAAACGGAATCAAAGTTATGAAGAACCTTGGCTGCCCGTAACATACCGTATCACCGCCCCACTCCCGATAATGATCTAGGAGGAAGGCACAGAGAAGTCTCCACAGCTCTTTCTACACCTTTTGATGAAGGAAAACCCGAATCTTGAACTGATGAAATTTTTTTTGACAACTCCCACGAAGTACGAACTTTCACAAAAACTATACAACCGTTTGTTTTCCACAGATCCCTGCTTGGAATGCATACGGGGTAAGCTTTGGAAAATTTGAAGCGTTTTGTTATTTTATCTTGCCTCATCTGTAGAATCGGCAGTGCGCTGATATCACTTGGAAGCCTAGTGTGTCTAGCCTCCCGAGTCCATCTATTTGCTTTTGCCAGGCGGCCCATCGCGTGTGCCGCTCTAGCGGTTATTGCAACATGTAGGGGTTCCTCACAGAGCATGAATCATATCGCCGCTATGAGCCTAGTCCTCATTGCTCCAGTCAAACCCTAAAATCTAGAATTTGTAATCTTCGCAGCCTGTCCTGCATTGTTTTAAATTCCGCCTATGGCCACCAGAATACGTCCGCATGTAGTAGCCTGGGTTTTAGAACAGCAGAGTAGAACCATGGAAGCATTTCAGGCCCTAGACCCCACGTCAACCCAAAGGCACTCCTGCAAATCCAAAAAGTCATGACAAACTGCCTGCATTGGGTTTCCAGGTGCTTTGCCCAGTTCAGCTTGCTATCTAGGATTACACCCAGATATCTAACCGAATTTGAAAACGTCAGCTACTCACCGTAAAGTACAGGAGCGTCAACTTTTGGAACTCTATAATTTCTCGTGAAAATGACCCGGTTGGTATTTTCCGGATTTACCTAGAGCCCTCCGCTATCGCACCAGAGGTCTACTGCCTAGGATTACAAAGTCATCCGCATATCCCTGAGTATAGTAACTCCTCTTTATTAAGCTTTCGAAAAAGGCCGTCCACCAAAATGCACCCCAGGACGGGCGACAGGACACCCTCTGGGGGCATCTCCGTGGAGCTTTCCCCTTACAGCCCCTCATCCCATCTGGTTTCAAGTCTTGTCCAGCTTAGCATGCTTCCTATCCAGCGTAAAAGCTAGACCGCCATGCCACATCTCAAAGCCTCTCGACAGATGACTTCTGGAGGAGTATTGCTGAAAGCACCCTCTATATCCAAGAAAGTGCCCACAGCATACCTCTTTTGTTCCAACTGCTGCTCCAATTTTGCCACAACAGCATGAGGTGTAGTTTCTATCGAGCAGCCTGCCTGAAAGGCATGCTGCCCTCAACGTAGCGCGGATGCCAAGAGCACCTACTCCCCAATGTATCTCTCGACCAGCTTCTCCAACGTCTTCAGGATAAAAGACGTTAGGCTGATTGGTCGTAAATATTTTGCAGCAGTATAACCCTCCCTCCCAGTTTTGGGTATGAAGGTGACTCTGCGACCATTCCATGCCGATGGCACGTATTTAACGGCTATACCTAAATAATTTCGTCAGAGGAAGGACGACTAAATCCATGCCGTTTAGTAAAAGCGCTGAAAAAATGCCATCGGTATCTGGTGATTTAAAAAGAAAGAAGGATCCTACGGCCCATTCCACCTTTTTGTAATCAGCGACCTTAGCGGCGGAATTTCAGTCGGCCCTCTCCACCTCTTGACCCCAGCCTTCCTCCTCTTGGTCGGTTCGGCTTCGTTGAAAACCCGGGAAGTGAACTTCCATCAGGTGATTCAGCATTGTTTCTTCGTCTTCGGCAAACTCACCATTGTCGAGCCTTATGAGCAGGAGGCGAGCTTCCGGATTTTTCGCCAGGATCTTGTGGAGACTCGCTGTTTCCGAAATATTTTTCGATTCCTCGCAGAAGCCCCTCCAATCTTCCTGCTTATACTTTCTTATATTTTTATTGTATTCATACTGGGTCGTCTTATAGATGTCCCAGTCTGTAGGCAATTTAGTTCTATTTGCCCTATTGCACAACATTCTTGTCATTTTACGGAGTCTCTCCAGTTGGATATTCCACCATTCTGCTCCCTTCCTTGACTTAATTGTGCTTGCAGGGCAATTTTTTCTCATATGATGTAGTCAGAGCTTGTGGGGATTCTGCAAGCCTTCCTTTGAGTTCCTCTTTATATGAGTCCTAAAGTGTATTTTTTAGGGTTTCTCATCGCGGAAACCACAGTTTTTTCTAGAGTTAATCGACCCACAATATATTTGTGGTTCGTGAGAGACTTCTCATCGGAGACTTTCCAGTCCACTACCCTGCACCTCAGTACACCCGAATATAGAGTCAAATCGAGAACCGCACTCCTGTTTTTAGTCTGGAATTTGGAAGTGTCCGCGTGATGAGAGTTTGCATCACAGCCCAACAGCGAAGGAATTTTGTTTTCTTGACAATGCCGAATTGGAGCCTCTACCTATCTGGGAGGCGGGGGTCCTCGGCATCGCCAGGAAAATAAGCCAATGAAATAAACACCTCTAACCTTTCTCCGCTACGGCCTCTGAGTCTCACCTTAATAACGGTGATATTTCTAGATCGGATATGCATGCCCTTGGTTTTTTGTCGCGCAGCCTCTTATATATGAAGCCACATCCTGACAAGCCACAAATCCTTTCCCTGTATGATAAGGGTTCTTGGATTAGGGCTAGCCCTAACTGCACCATAGACATGCGTCTAGCTAGAACCGCCTTTTCTGTGATGCAAATTAATCTGAAGCATGGAGATTCTCGTCTCAGCTATTGACAGGCTCATTCGGGGCACCTCCAGGCGCTTCTGGTTTCCCTGCGGAGCTTAGTTGGGTCACTTGGAAGGTAACCCTACCCGCCCCTAAATATGATCGGTAATCTAGAGCCGCAAGGGCTCTCATTGAGGATTCAGGAAGAGCGACGACTAGAATCCAGCCTCTCCCCTTCGGCCTGGATCCCTGTCTGTCGGAATATACCTTCCACGAATCAGTTCGCACAGGCAGGTTCTAAAAGCTCAGGCGCCCTAGAACGGTCGCCGGACTCTCGGGGATGCCGGGAATCAGTACGACCGCTCTACGGTATGTTTGCAAACACTCCGTCGCTTTGACTTCCATGTTTAGGCCTTACTTAAGCGTAAGTGTTGGGACTTTTCCTCTATCCAGTGTCGCGACCAGATATCCGCGGCCTCCACTACGATTGCCTCCACTCAGGATAACCCGACGCAACGACAATTCTCGCCAGGGCGTTGTTTTTGGTTTGTTTTGAGTCTACGTACTACGGGATTTGACCTGGTGTCCCAAAGTCTCTGTTAAGACACCTCCTTTGAGACCCTCGCCTGTCCACCTCTACTGAGAGGGCAGGTCGGGGTGTTCAAGGATTTGTTGACCCTGGTGCCATTCATCTCTTGACACGGCGATCACATCGTAGCTTACGAGCATGAGAACTCGCGCTCTCGATATTCCAGGAGGCTTTGCTATTACCGCCTGGTAGGATCGCTTCTAGTTAAGTCCCACCGACTAGAGTCCGTCAATTCCCAGAGTATCCACACCTAGAGATGGGGAGTGACCGTCATCTGACCGATTACATGAAATTTAACCGTCATCTGACGGTCATCATGAAATCGGTGAAATCCTCTAATTACGCAAAAATTGGATGTATTTTAATAAATATGAATAATCAGATAGATTAAAATAAACGTAAGAAGTATATATATTTATTATAACATGCAGGATATATTTGCTACATGTGTATATACACATGTAGCAAACTTCCTATACTTTGTGTACATTTCTTCCTTTATTCAGTTAATACTTATTTATTGCATTAAAATTAATGCCGTGCAGCACCGATTCATAGTTTTCCGCGTTCTCACACTTTTTTGTATAGAGGGCCCTACATGGGATTCATCAAATATTCGGGTTAGGATTTAGGTATGAAAATCACATCTGCTATATTGAAGTATCCATTTTTTAATATAAAGCATTTCAATAACGATATATAAGATGATTTCAACGATTTCAATGATTTCACCGATTACCATGAAAGCCCCTCAGGTTCAGCTATTCCAGATATATAGTCCAATCAGACACGTAGGCCCTACCACCAGCTACAAGGTCCCGCGATCCCTAGGAAAGGAAATTACGAACTATGTTTGTATTGGTTTATTTAGATAGAGAATCTTTCATTGTTTAAATGTTGTTATTAATGTGTATTTGAATCAATACCATTGCATAATTTTTTTAAAAAGCGAGTTATTATTTATATTATTATTTTGTTATTATTTATTTTTGTTTTTTATTGTTATTATATTATTATATTATTTAAAAAGAGTTATATTCCAATTGATTTAGTATTTAATAGTGTTTTAAGACGGTGGATAGACACAAAAGATGTCACAGATTTATCTTTAGAAAAATTTGAAGAAGGAATAAGATTTTGGATGGAACAAAGAGTTTTTTAATTTAATAATAATTCGTATAGACAATTATATAGGACACCTATGGGATCTCTAATATCACCAGCTTTAGCCGATTTAGTTATGCAAGATTTAGAATCCACTGTTATTAAAAATTTAGATTTGACCATACATTATACATACTTTGAATATGTGCATGATACTTCAATCACAATTATAATTAATTGTTATCGAAAAGATACTTATTCAGGCACATACTTTAACTTCTTTTCTAACCATTCAACTCAACACAAAATAGCTATCGTAAAAAATCTTGTTAACACAGCTTTAAAACCATCGCATTAATCCTTTTATAAATGGATAAATTCATAAATCGAACATTGGATCTACGGAAAAACTCTTTTTTTTTAAATAATTACCCAAAAGACTTGATTTCAATAGACAATCACAACAAAAATTAAAACAATGAAAGATTCTCTATCTAAAAAAACAAATACAAATATAGACCGTAATCTTGAGCTTAAATCTTCTATATCTATTCCATTCCATGGTAAGTTGTCTTTTGAAATTAAAAGAATTCTAAGTTATAAAATTAGGCAAAGACTCTCTAGATATTTTTCAACTTACTTAATTAATATACATATAAAATTAAATGTTTAAATTGTCATAAGTGCTACAAAGGTCAAATTTTTAGATTAATTTCCACTAGGAGTAAAGAACACCATGATAATTTTAACCAAAACCCAAAGAATCATCAAGTCATGGTCAAACAGCAGCTCGAAACTGGACATCAATTTGATTCAGAAAATGTTACAGTTCTACACCGTGAACCTTAAAGGTTTAAAAGACTAGTAGCAGAAATGTTCCTTATTAAGAGGACCGGTGACGATTCCTTAAATGTAATCTCAGATACCAATAAATACAGTGCTGTATACTGTTGTATATGTAAACTGTTGGAGTTATATTAATACCTTAAAATTTACGTTAAATGGTCATGCCGTAATTGCAACAAGTTTCTCCTTCAGCGTTAAAAAATGAAAAAAGAATGTGGCTGTCATTACAGTCTGCTAACGGCGGCTGCAAGCGGGTTACCAACATGCAGGTTCCTGACTTCAGTGACAGCCACTTTGTTTTTTTAATTTTTAATGCTAAAAAAGCAACTTGTTGCAAAAACTGCATGACCATTTAACGTAAATTTTAACGTATTATTATAATCGCAACAGTTAACATATTTATTTTGCTTCTTTTAATAATAATTTTAATGCCATTTGACATTAGCATTACTTTAGCATTACGCTGTAGCGTAATGCTTGAGTTCGGCCGGTCCGCCTGGGATTAAAAAAAATATATTTATCACTTGCAATTTTCACTTGTAATGAACACAAATTTGTAATACTTTTTCATTTCAATAATATCCCAATGCTTTATCTCCTTCAAGGTTCCTTTTCTGTTTATGAGTTTTGGGGGCTACCCTTTAGTTTGAGTGGTGACTGATGTTGTCGCTTGATGGTGTCTTGGTCAGGGACTGCCGGGCTCCCTTCTCGGAGAGAGAGCAGTAGCCATCATGGTGTAGGCTGGGGTGGCTAATTTTCGGGGTTGCAACGATAAGAGATCAATTGTGCGTCTTCTAGAGAACTCAGGTATCTAAGTCCGTGAATTAAAGTCAGTGATTCTTCAAGTCCCAATTATTTGTTTAGTGATTTCCCGACTCGGTCGTCTTCTGGTGTTGCGGGAAGTGACGAGTCGGATGACGTATCACCTCCGGTCGCGTCGGGATCGATCGTTCGGTCAACCATCGTGGTCGTAGCTTCCGGAGGCTACATCTGCGCCAATTTTCACCAACAACCAAAAACCTTTTTTGGACACCAAGGGAATGCTTCATTGGATAGGATCTAGGACTCGTATCCTGAACTCAATCGATACAAGGTATTTAGAAGTGTAGGATCCCGGTGAGAAATTGCCTGGTTCATTGTCGTTGACTTTAACATGACTGAACATTATTCCTTCGCTACCCCACGCCAGTCCGCAATTAATTCAAAACACTACTTTACCGTATTCTTCGACTCATATGTATTTACCAGTAATTTTAGTAATAATATTTTTTTATTAATTGTTAACAATTTTACAAGTTTTTGTCCTTATTAATTATTGTGACTCCGATTGTTAATAATATTCCATTCTAAATTAAGGCACCCTTTATCTCAAAATATTGATCAACATAATTTATAAATATACACCATTCTCAAAATTTTAACCTCACTTTTTGCTCATGTTTTACAATCTGTCTTTTATACAATATGAAATTTTTCTTATTTTTACATCTGGAATTGAGTGTTAACTGTTTTTCACAGAACATCGATAAAAAGAGAGTATGATTATGATTCGCTCACATATTTTTAAAACTAGACTTTAAAATGATTGCAACAATTTTGACTGTCTTGATGAGGAGAGCGTATGGGCGCTCGAAACGTCGACTAATGTTGATAAGGGATCTCCAACATCACCCCCAGGTCTTTTTATCTGTCTGAAGTAGGTCAGAAAATATCTAATTTATTATTTTATATTTTATTTATATTACTCAGACACGTAACATCTTTCAACATTCAACAACATCTTTAAAAAAAACTGATATCCAATGCTTATTGCAATGGTGGCATACCACATTCAAAATTGTCATGCGTCATGTACATTAGGGTGGTCCAAAAAACGCTTTTCACCCTAGAGGGCAAGGCCCCCCTCAAAAGTTTCCATTTCCGGAGAAGAAAAGTGCGTAATTTTTTTTTTTTGAAATTCAAATATTAACACGTGCCAACGGGCACTTCAAAATTCCATTTAAGTAACATGGGGAAATTTTGGATTTTCAAACAATTGAACTCATACTTCAGGGTTTGATCGGAACGTACCAACTTTTGACGGATTAAAGAGGAGTACCTATGAAATAAAACCATACCAATAACTTTTAATTTCAACCCACCCTTACCCCCCCCACAGCGTCCCAAATATGACCCAAAAATTAAAAAACTACATTTTTACATATTATTGTTACCTTTAGTAATTTCCGTCGTCTTTTTAATACAAATAATTACTGATGGATAATTTGAATATTTCTCATCACTTTTTCAACAATTTTAAATTGTTTAGACAAATGTAACTTATTTAAACAATTATTTATTCCCCAAAAATGTAAAAAATAATCGTATTTTCTGTTTGAAATGTAATAGTTTGTCATTGTTTGGAGTAGTGATTTTTTTTCAACATTATGGAATTATTAAAAAAATTACTTATTGTTTATTCTCACAATTTATAAAAATTGACCCAGAGATGTCCAGTTTTTTCTCAAATTGGTATCCTACGCTACTTTTTGTTGAATAATTATATAATTTTGATACATATCTTTTAATATTTATTAAATTTCTATTTGTTTAAACAATTTTGATTTGCTGAAGCAGTTTTTTTTCGATAACTTTACAAAAATGAAATAAAATAAAATACATTTAATTGTTTTTCTGACTGTATAGTGTATAGAAAGAATATATTAACCATTTTTTATTTGTTCAAACAATTATTTTTTCAACAATATTTTTTTAACCGTATATTTTGAATTAAACATAATATTGAATAATTAGGAGGAGTAGCAAGTTCTTTTAAAAACGTCGTGTCATTGTTTAAACAATTTTTTTTCGTTTCAGCAGTACTGTATTAAAAAATGTGGATCAATAATATAAAGCATTACACATAGAATTATTTTCGTAAATATATTTCTTCTGTCTTCCAGTATGTCAGATTGATATTCATAAGACTTTCAAACGCTATAATGAAATATACTCTAAATTCATTTCATATGCAGTCTAATTACAACGCTGATCACAAACTATTATTTTTTGCCCGAAGACAATGTTTTCTTTCTGATATCTGGAAACTGTTTTCTATAATTTTATAGTACTTTCAGTAAGTACTATTTTTGGTGAACCAATCAAATGCTCCGTAGGGATTCGTACAATCACTTCCATTTTTAAAAGGTCTTCGAGCAGCAAAATTTGAAACAGCGACACGTTTTAATATATTTATAATTAGTATCAAAATGTAAGAAAGTGATCTGTTAAAACTTGAATCATAATTTTTCATCAGTGACAATGCTTTTTTTATTATATAATTATGATAAAGATTGTAAAAATATGAAGAAAGCAATAACAGATACACTTTTATAATTCAAATTTTATTATGACTTTTATGATTTATTTAATAATGCGCCAAAAAAGATGTAAGCCATGAATACTCAATTTGTAGTAACTTAAAAAAAAACAATAATTAATTGTATAAACAAAAACATAAAGTTCTTAGCAGAATTTATTAATCCTCGCAATCATTCAATATTATGTTTCATTCAGAAAATACGATTTTTAAAATATTTTTGAAAGAGTAATTGGTAAAGCAAATTATGTTTGTTTAAACAATTAAAAAATTGTTAATATATTCATTCTATACACTATACAGTCAGCAAAATAATTATGTGTATTTAATTTAATTTTTTTAAAGTTACCAAAAAAAAACTGCTTAAGCAAATCAAAATTGTTAAAACAAATAGGAATTTATTAAAAACTAAAAGAAATGTATCCAAATTATATAATTATTCAACAAAAAGTAGCTTAGGATACCAATTTGAGAAAAAACTGGACATCTCTGGGTCAATTTGGAGAAATTTTGGGAATAAACAATAACTAATTCTTTAAATAATCACATAATGTTTAAAAAAGATTTCCTTCTCCAAACAATGACACACTATTACATTTCAATCAAAAAATACGATTAAAATTATTTAAAGAGTCATGGGAAATATTTAAATTGCCCATTAGTAATTATTTGTATGAAAAACACGACGGAAATTGCTAAAAAGTAACAATAACACGTGAAAATGTAGTTTTTTTTGGCTCATATTTGGGGCGCTGTGGGGAAGAGGGGGGGGGGGGTAAGGGTGGAATAAAAATAAAAGTTATTAGTATGCTTTTATTTCATAGCTGCTCCTCTTCAATCTCTAAAAAAGTCGGCACGTTCCGATCAAACCCTGAAGTATGAGTTGAATTTTTCGAAAATCCGAAATTTCCCCATGTTAATTAAATGCGATTTTCAAGTGCCCGGTGGCACGTATTAATATTCGAATTTCGAAAAACAAGAATTAGGGAGTTTTTTTTCTTCAGAAATGGAAACTTTTGAGGGGGGCCTTGCCCTCTACAGTGAGAAAAAATTTTTCCGTGCATTTTTGGACCACCCTAATGTACATATATGAAACAGTAATACCAGAAATGGTAATACCTGCACCAATTCAATTGGATGATGATATGGAATGCAGTGTAAAATTCTATTTTAGGGCTAGACATTCATCTATCAGTAGACAAAGTCGGGCTTCGCCGCCAAATAAAAAGGCCAACCGGCCGGGAGTAGCTACCTGAAGATATCGACAAAATAGAGATTTGCTTAAAACACAATTAGATGGAAATAAAATGTACACAGATGTCCTAAAATGGGCACAGATCTTTTAAAATTGAAGGTCAAAGCATCAACAACTGTAATTCGATGATTGCACTGAAAAAATAGTTGGTTGCGCCAACTAATAAAGCAGTAGGGCCAACTACTTTTGTTTGTAGTATATGCCGCTGCTATTTGATTGGTTGGGGCTACTACTTTTATTCGCAAGATTGGTAGAAGTTGTCCTTACTACTTTACTTCTTGTCGCGACAACCTGCGATGGTACATACTATTTTCAGGTAGTAAGCCTTACCACTTTAATTAGTAAGTCTAACTATTGAATTATTTAATAATAGATTTAATGCTTTCACGATGATTTATTATGATAAATTTAAATTTAAAATTTAAAGCTTTTTCGGGTTTGAATCGTGTGCAAAACTACGAGCTTGCCGACGTTTCGTGAACATTGCAGTTCACTTCTTCAGGGCTGACCTGAAACTGAAGTTTCAGGTTATGATGTTCTTACATATATTCTCTACGATGCCTGTGATTGGCCAGAGCGCCCCATGGTAGGGACTGCTCGAACTACGAACAAACTTCAGGAGCAGCATTGGGATCTCCAATCTCACCAGTAATAGCCAACATCTTTATGGAAAATCTTGAAACAAAAATCTTTAACAAATCCAAGCTTAAACCGGAATTTTGGTGCCGTTACGTTGACGACACTTTTGTCATCTGGAGACATGGGCTAGACGAACTACACAAATTCTTCAATTTCATCAATCAATTACACCCTAATATCAAGTTCACCATGGCAATTGAACAAAACGGAAAATTGCCTTTTATGGACGTACTAGTTTACAAAAGATCTGATAACACATTAGGACACGAAGTTTACAGAAAACCCACCCATACAAACAGATACCTACATGCCTCCTCCCACCACCACCCATCTCAAAAGCAATCGGTCATCAATTCCCTTGTATACAGAGCTGTCTCCATAACAGATAAAGATAACTTACAAAAGGAATTAAAAAAAGTTAAACAAATCCTAATACAAAACGATTACACAAACAAACAAATTGAGGAAGAAATAAGAAAATACACTAAAAAAAACAAGTCAACACGACCCACTAAAGAAAGAGAGAGAAATAAGACCATAATCCTACCCTACATTAAAGGCGTCACAGAATAAATAGGAAGAATCTTCAACAAACACAACATCCAAACCATATTTAAACCACCTGCAAATATA
>CAKNWT010250647.1:0-12786 GCA_932066315.1 Andricus coriarius | reverse complement strand
AAATTGATCACACCATATAAGAATCTGGACAGAACACGACATAAGGCCAGGCAGGGCAATATGGCCAAAGAAAATATTCCGCATAGAGCCGGATAAAATCCCAGGTAGACTAAATTTATCACACCGTATAAGAATCTGGACAGAACACGACAAAAAGCCAGTTAGGGCAATATGGACACCGAAAATATTTCGCAAAGAGCCGGATAAAAAAGCAGATACACTAAACTTAACACTCCATACAAGAATCTGGACAGAACCCGACAAAAACCTGGGTAGCTCAATATGTATACAAAAATATATCGCATAGGGCCGGATAAAAACCCAGATAGACTAAATTTATCACAACATATAAGAATCTGGACAAAACCCGCCCAAAAACCGGGTAGGGCAATATGGACGCGAAAAACATTGCGCATAGAGCCGGATAAAAAACCAGATAGATTAAATTTATCACACCATATAACAACCTGGACAGAACCCGCCAAAAAGCCGGGTAGGGCAATATGGGCGCAGAAAATATTCCGCACAGAGCTGGATAAAAAGTAGGTAGACTAAGTTTATCACAACGTATAAGAATCAGCACACGACCCAATATAAAGCTGGGTAGAGCAATATGGACACCGAAAATATTTCGTATAGGGCCGAATAAAAACCAGATAGACTAAATTTATCACACCATATAAGAATCTGGACAGAACCCGCCGAAAACATGGATAGGATAATATGGAAACCGAAAATATTTTCCATAGATCTATATAAAAAACCAGGTAGACTAAATTTATCACACCGTATAAGAATCTGGACAGAATCCCTCAAAAAGCTGGGTAAAGCTGTATGGACACCCGAAATATTTCGCATAGGTCTGGATAAAAACCAGATAGACTATATTCATCACACCGTATAAGAATCCGGACAGAACACTACAAAATTCTAGATAGGCAAAATGGACAACGACAATATTCCGCAGAGAGCTGGATAAAAAACGAGGTAGACTAGATTTATCACACCGTGTAAGAACCTGGACAGAACCCGACAAAAAGCTGGGTAGAGCTATATTGACACCCGAAATATTTTGCATTGGTCCGGATAAAAACCAGATAGACTAAATTCATCACACCGTATAAGAATCCGGACAGAACACTACAAAAATCTGGATAGGGCAATATGGACAACGACAATATTCCGCATAGAGCTGGATAAAAAACCAGGTAGAATAAATTTATCACACCGTATAAGAATCTGGACAGAACCCGCCAAAAATCCGGGTAGGGCAATATATGGGCACCGAAAATATTCCGCATAGAGCCGGATAAAAAAGCAGATAGACTAAATTCATGACACCGTATAATAATCCGGACAGAACACGACAAAAATTTAGATAGGGGAATATGGAAACCGAAAATATTCCACATAGAGCCGCATAAAATTCCAAATAGACTGGTTTTATCACACGGTATAAGAATCTGGACAGAACCCGCCAAAAAGGCAGGTAGGGCAATATAGGCGCCGAAAATATTCCGCATAGAGCCGGATAAAAACCCAGATAGACTAAATTTATCACATCGTATAAGAATCTGGACAGAACCCGACAAGAATCTGGATAGGGCAATATGGACACCAAAAATATTCCGCGTAGACCCCGATAAAGAACTAGATACACTAAATTTATGACATCGTATAAGAATCTGGACAAAACACGACAAAAATTTAGATAGGGCAACATCGACACAAAAAATATTCCGCATAGAGCCAGATAAACAACCCGATAGACCAAATTCATTTCACCGCCGATGTGCCGGATAGAACCTGATAGGAACCGGATGGAACAATATTGTTACCGAAAGAATTCTGTATAGACGACGATAAAAAAACAAATTGAAGAAATATCATGCACCGATTAAGTGCCGGATGGAACGGGATAAAACGTAGGATACTAATAATGTATAAATTTCCAGACCATAGCTAGATGGAACTGGTTAAAAAGTAGGTGTCGAATGCCGTATATATTTCCGGATAGAACTATATAAAGATGCGGGTAAGTAATTATAGGGAAACCGAACAAATTCCGTATAGAGATGAATAAAGAAGCAAATCAAAAAAATGGTATGCACTGGACCAGTGCCCAATGGAACTAAATAAAAAGTAGGATTCAAATACCATATAAATTTCAGGATAGAAACTGATAAAAATCCGTATCCTATCCGGCTCCGTCGGATCGTATCCGGAATTTTAAGCACGAAAAAGTACAGTATGAGCATGACAAAAGGTACCCTTTGGTCCAAATTTTTTATCGCATAGGGACGTGATGGACATATAGGATCCGTTGTCACTCTCTGGACTCATACAAGTAAGATCGCTGATTCGAGTCTCCCAGCAAAAAATAAAGAATTGATACGGATTGGGGCGATTTAACATTTTTGTAATGCGCGTGAATCCCGTTTTCTAATTCGTTCAAACGCATTGAGACGCATTCAGATGAATTGAGACAGCGCTAATTGAATGCGTGGTCAAGGTCAATTAGAAAAAAAATCACTCCAAAACACTCGCTACTGAGCTACGAGACAAGTTACTTAAAATTTACAACAAATTCTATTTGCCCCGCACGTTGGTTTTTCTGCTACGGATTAAATTGCATAAATCAACACTGGCTGAAATTCGCCGTGACGCATTGGGGCGAACTCAAGCGTGCATTTTACTCTCACGAATTTAGACACATTGACCAATGTTGAAGCGTTTGCGTGCTGACGCATTGAAGTGTATTCACTGACTTTAGACTTCTGCACCGTATTTGTACGTATAGAAAGATTCGAAATTGAAATACCATCTTCACGAATTTACACGCATTGACACATAGGTCCAATGCGCCATTGTAGCAAAGCGGGATTTCCTGGGTGTCTTAGTCTTTGCAATTCAATTCGTATTGATACTGTCTTTTTTGCTGGGCTCGTTATGCTACTGAAATCAAGAAATTGATATGGTACGGTAAGTAAGGGATGTGTAGGAGAGTAGGAAGATTTTAGATCAATTGAGAAATCGCGTGATGCTTATTCAACCAACATGCTCATCCGGCAGCACCGCTCTGAAACGGGTCGCTGATCAATCTCTCTAGTAATTACTCCAGGTGAAGAGCATCACAAGGACATCGTACGTTTACGATTCACACATAAACACTAAAGCTGACTAATAAGATATCCTGACATACTACTTTTGCTTCATTTACATCCACACATGTTTTCATACAAGCTATTGTGTTTCTATGGCTCTTTATACCTTTGTGCTTTAGAGTCTTATTCACGTCAAGCCAACCATTCTCTCAACATGTCCAAACCATCTCGATAAATTTCTTTCACTCTTGTCAAACAGTGTTTCCTCTACACCACAATAATTGAGAACCTACTCATTACTGACTTTCTCCATAAGATGCTTTACCACACATATTCCGCATAAATTGTATACCGACCATATTCACTCCGCTCCAATCCTGTTTTAGGCACGTCCAGGTCTCGCTGCCGTACAACACGCTGTGAATGCAATGACAGAATTATATATTGCAATTTTGGCTTGATTTGTCACATGTATACTTCTGTCTCTCCACCTATGTTTCCGTCATTAGTAAATAAACTTCCAAGATACGCGTCCCAGTGGGGAAAAAAATGGAGGAAGTCTTTACGACATCCTTACGATCCCCTCCTGAAAAAGCCTACATACACTGTTAAAAATAATATTAAATTTAATGTACTCATGTGTATTAAAATTAATATATCAAGGATATATAATCGCCATTAACAGCGTGTATATTAAATTTCATATACATTCATGTTAATCATTTACAAGAAAAATCAGATCATTCTACTTTACACAAATTCAAAATAAGTGTAGCATTCATTTTCGATCCTAAATAATAAAACATGATACCTTCTTCCTATTAACCAAAAATAAAATTGGATTTTACGTCGAAAAGTTTAATTAAGCAAATAAATAACAGAGCTAACCTACAATCAACTGATATAACGAACTGTATATTAAATTTAATACACATGTATATTAAATGCACTACTCCAATGTATATTAAAATTCAGTAGCGGTAGTGCATAGTTGCTTCACACACATGTATATTAAATCTCATACAGATTTTTCTAATAGTGTAGTAAACTACATGGGCGCCTATCTAGGAACCCGCACGGGAACCCATATGGGATCCTTTATGAATTCCTGTCTCAAATTACGATCTAAGATAGGAATATAGGATGGGAATCTATATCGGTTCTTATTATGGGTTTTTATGAAAGTTCCTACATGGATGGATTTGCAATTAATATGTAAGGAGTGCGCACTATTTTTCTATAAAAGCTCAGGCTGCGTAGTATTTCTTGGGGATTTTTTTAAATGGCCCACGATGCACCCAAAACTTCTAAAACATATTTCATTTGAAAAAATTAATCTCATGCGGGATTTCAAGTAGGAGCAATTCATAGGTTTCCATAACTGTGTTCATATGAGAACCCATGTGAAAAACCACAAGATATTTCCCATCCCAGACAGGAATCCAAAAAAAGGATCCCATATGTGTTACTACATAGATTCCCATGTAGTTTACTATGTAGGTTTTTTTAGCAGGGCATTCTTACGACGTCGCAAAGACATCCTATGTCCGTGTCATAAAGACATCTGTAAGACAACTTGAAGACATTTTAATGTCGCAAAGGTGTCTTTACGTCATCTTTATGGCACTGACATACGACATCTTTGCGATGTCGTGAAGATGTCTTAAAAATGTCTTAAAGACATTCATACTGGCTTCTCACCCCTTCTTTCAAACACAATGCATTTCGTTTTATTTACTTTCAACTTAAGACCCATGTTCTTCCAGTATCCCTGTAAGAAAGAGTTGATTGGGAAGCATAGACTGGCTTTTAAAAAAATGAACATTTGAATGCCTTTAAATTAAAACCAATGGCATTTCGGATATTGCATGCGCTTTACTCTATAAACCTCATTTTGTTTCAATCATTTTTAATGCACATAAACTTCAAGGCATCAAAGTGATTTGCTTGTAATGCCTTTGAGTTCATGCCATTTAATGCCATTCAATGCTACTTGGCGAACCACTAATTTATATGCCATGCAATGCCCTTCACGAAACATGTATCGAACAGAGTCAATGTCATGGAATGCTGTTGACAATATATTGAATACAATTAATGCCAGTCAATGCGAATTAATTCTTTCTGAGACAAAAATGCAATTGGTAGGCATTTAAAAGCATTGAAATTTTCATTTTTTTAATGCCAGTCTATGCGTCTCAATCAACTCTTTGTTAACGGGATTCATTCTGCTCAACGTTCTCTGGAAATCATCGACTAATTCTGCCATAATAACCTTATCATCTGCAAACGCCAACCCACGCAACTTCACTCTCCCCAGATCCGCATCTTCTTCGTCTATAAAAGGACCATTCTATTATACATTTGTCCATGAATAGCCAAGAGAACATAACGCATCGTTGCCTAAGACCCTGCCTAATATCAAACCAATCAGGCAGTTGTCCATTTACCCTTACACTCGCTTTACTAGCTACATGTATTTCTTTTATTAACTTTAGAAACCAACGATTGTCTCCATACTCTTTTAGAACATCCCAAAGTTTAATTCTGTCCACCTCATCAAAAGCTTTTTCCAGATCAACAAATGCACAGAGAACTTTTTTGTTTACTTTCAAACTTTTTTCTGTGATCTGTCTGTAGTTGAATATCTGGTCCGCACATGATCTTCCTGGCATAAATCAACATTGGACTACCCAGATCTTTTCTTCTGTTATTTCCATATACGAATAAGTATTTTTCAAAATATTTTGCCTGCGGTAAAGAGTACTTACTAGCTCTATAATGATTGTAGTTGCCTTTATCGCCCATTCCCTTGTAGATTGGAACGATAATCGCCTTAGGCAGAGGTAATACCATCCAAACCAGCAGCCTTACTATTCTTTAACTTCTTAACTTTACCTGTAATCTCAAATGCACAATAGTATATCACATAGACACGAGTCAGGCATCGCCGCCATTCGTCACGAGCTATTTACTATATTTTTCATGACAAGCGCATCGGAAATTGGGCTTTCGCTGCCTTTCGAGTGACTCGCAGTCGCCTGTTTCAGCTTTCTAGCCTAGGGTTGAAAACACATATTTCGACCCGCTCCAGAGGCAACGAAAGTCGAACTTTCAAAGCGCGTGTTATGAAAATTACGACACTAGAGATCCTGTATAACAGCAGTTTCGGGGGCTGCCTCGCACTGGCCTTGCTTGTGCCACCTGAACCGTGTCCATAATATTGCGTAATATACTCGACTGAGTACGCGTGCACTTGCAGCCCTTTCGAGGCGAGAATCACAACCGTCACTCTCCCTGCCCACTGAGAAACTGCGTGGGCCAGCAGTTGTAACAGAATTGTTACCATTAAAAGGAACTCGGCACGGCCCTGCATGAAAGGATTGCCGGGCCGCACCCGAGATAAGGCGGAACCCCCCGAAGGGTCCCGAAGACCAAGACGATAACGAGTCCCGTGGCGTCGTCTTCAGTCTTGCTCCGTCGCTAGAACCAAAAACCGTTCTCGGTAGTCTTGTCTCGTCGCTAGGAGCGAATCGCTCTCTTGCACCCTCTCTTAAAAACGCAACAGTGACCTTGTTTCGAGGAATACCCAAAGTACCTCCTGGGATCGACCATCAGCCTTCTCCTGGGAAACCACCCTCCGACGCCGATCCTTTGCCGGACTCAACTCGTCGTCCACAGGTTTCAGACCCTGTTTCTCCATTGACGCCTGATCACGGGCTATCGGCTTACGCCAATATGTAAGTGACAATAAATGTCATTGTTTTTTTACCATTCGGAGTTTCATTATGTCTCTACCCTCTCTCGGTTTTTCTCTTCCTATTTCCCCCCTCGGAATTACCACGTAATACCTGGCGCCCAACCCAAAAATCCCACAATTTTCGGTTTGAACAACCATGAAACCTGCCGAGAAAGAGACACAAATTAAACTCAAATAAAACATGCTATTTGATCCATGCCTTGCAAATTGCCTAAAATTCTCATCATTTTCGATGAATATGCTTCTGAACAGTGATTTTATATGTGCCTTGCCAAATTGGCAATGGATTATGATTATGATATATCATGATTCATTTATACTATTGATTTATATGTGTCGTTATGCCAATTTGATGATTTTCTGTGCCTAGGCAAATGATTTTTTTGTGTGCCATTTTGTATATGTAATAACATGCTGCAATATTTTTCGAGACCTTTCGAAAAAGATAAAAAATCTTGAGAGAAGCCAAAATAGGTATAAAAACGAAACCGAAAACAGGAAATCCAGGAAAAATAAATCTAGAATCGATCTATGAAATAGAAAAAATCTTGGAAAGAATTATTACATTTTTGTTTGGAAACTTAAAAACTTGGCGTTTTAAAAATAATTCGATTTATAAAAAAGCAACAGGAAATTGTTAAATGGTAACCTGTAATGGGAAAAACGTATTGAATTTTATTCTTGTTAGATATTTCTGACGTTGAACGAAACGAATCGTTCAAGCGCATAAACAAGTTCGCACGTACCGCAAGCAATACTCGCGAGTCGCGCCAAGGTCTGGAACGAAATCGGAATTTTTAATTATAAACCTACATCGAACAAGTATACAGGGTGTCCTTTCCATAAAAGTACGAACTTAGTTTCAAAATAAATGAAATTGAGATCAGGGAAAATTAAAATCACAATGCCGAAACTTATAGTCATGGAAAACGAACACGATAACTTGGATATTGAAGGTGCTGCCTCACTTTCAATCCAAAATAATGATTTAAATAAGGTCGCGACGAAACCAACAATTAGAAAAATGGTTTCGATCACACCCTAAAATTTGGGAGCAATCCCGAAAACACTTAACAGATCTATAGGTCGTGGAAGAGGGTTCATTCGAAAAAATATCGAACCACTCGGTACAAACAATAGGACATACCAAGACAGATCAACTCAAAATACTCAAACTAACAGAACCTTTGACCCCATCGACGATACACTCTTTTGGGATCATGAAGATCTACCAAACTCAGACAGACCATACAACAGAAACAAAACAAAGCCGGAAATAAACAACGAAAGATTTCAATTAGGTATTTTCACTTCAACTATCAGCTAACTTCACTTGGTTAATTGCTGAGGGGAAAACAAGAGACCAAATGCATGGGATTCGGTCCATTTTTGCCCTATTTTGCTAATATCTTCGTAAAAACTAATTTTTTGTATGTAAGTGTAGAGAAAAAATATTTTTTATTTTTTAAGATCTATTTAATGACATAATAAAATGATAATAAGCATCATTCATTACGAAGGTATTACAAAAATAAAGCCTTGTCCATGCATTTGGTCCCTTGTTTTCCCCTCAGCAACCCTCAGCAATCAACGAAGTGAAGGTGGCTGGTGGTTGAAGTGAAAATACCTAATGCGATTCATTCCTCGAAAATAATACACGCTTTATTTTAGAAACCGACGAACTTTTAGAAAGCGTAGAATTTAACGAATTTATGAATCAACAAAAGGAAAGATTCTTTAAAGAAAGGGGAAAAAGGGCAACATTCGGTCCATTTTGATTTAAGAAAAAATTTACAGGAACATAATCACAATAACATTGCAAATCTTAGTAGATTGAGCCATAATAATTTTAAATTAAATAACTCAGACGACAGCGAAACATCACAAGACAGAATAAACTCAAAACAAAACAGACGACATGGACTCTCGACAACAAGGGAAAGGTCAAACAGACATTCTAGAATCCACACAAATAACACAGATACTGACAGCGAACCTGAAAATAATTTAAATGGCGAGACAATTCCAACAACTTATTTTCCTTTCGGAATGATCCAAACACCCTTTCAAATTATGAGCAATTGGCCAATTAAATTCCTAAATAATAAAGACGATAGTCCCGCGCATTTTCTCGAAGAACTAAAAAGATTCAAAAGGGGTTACAAAATAAACGACAGTGACATTTTAGAAAATTTAGACGCGCTGCTAATCGAAGACGCAAAAGATTGGTGCGAAATAAATGAAAATTCCTGGAGACGTTTACCAGATTTTTTCGAAGATTTCAAAAACGCCTGTATTGACGAAAGATTTTCAGAAGAAATAAGACAAAAAATTAAATTTTGTAACCAAAAACGGACTCAAGACATCCACTCATACCTGACAGAAATCAGAAAATTATTTACAAAATTATACCTTAAAAAATGTCGCGAATGGGAATTACGCAGAGCCTATGAAAACCTTAGAATCGAATATAAAATGTACATGAAAAGGAACGATTTCGAAACTTTTGAACGACTAGAGGACCTAGGTAAAGAATGGGAAACTGAGCTAGCCAAATTAAAAATTCGAGGGCAAGTCTTACAAATCACAGAACCTAAAATTGATGATAAAAATGAACAAAAGCGTAGCAACGGTAACGGGGATACAAATAATTCAGAGAATAATAAAGATTTAAGGGAAAATAAAAACAACCAAAACGGAAACCAAAGTCAAAATAACCAGGGTAAAAAACTATGCAAAAACCGATTACCATTTCCACCATTTGGATTTCCATTTCTACAATTTCCAAACCAAGGCCAACAAAATTTTAGACACAGATTCCCACCTGGTTTCCAATAAAATTTTCAACCCAGATTTTAAACAAATTATCAACCTAGATTCCAAAACTACAGACCCAGATATCCCTACAATCCCTATAATCAAATGTTACCGATGCTCAACCAAATGACTTTTAGCAAATCAAGGCCAAAATAGCCCAATGATTGAATTCCCAGCAGGAAAAGCTTAAAATAACTCAGGAAATAATAATAATAATAAACGAAATTCCCAAAAACTAAATTCCGATCAAAACAAAAATCAGAATTTAAATTCGCGCACAAACACTACAACAAACAATAGTAATTGTTATCACTGCGGTTTAACAGGTGATTTTAAAAGAAAATGTCAATATTACGCATACAACCAGGGAAACTGGAGGGGCGGGTATTAGAACCAAAAATGGAACAAACTAATACTGAAACGCGAGAATATTTAAATTCGGATAAAGATGAAATATCGGAAACACGTTTTCATTTAATGAAAAAATTCGAAGGTAGCTGGAAACGAACCATTGATTAAAAAAGACAAAAATAGAAAAATAAATAATAAACCGAAATTCGGAGGTAAGAATAATTTGAAAAGTACCAGAGAACTTAACAAAAATAGTCCAAAGTTAAAAGATAGTGAAATCCCCATAGTACCTATCAATCCTAACCAATCCCAAAAAACCAAAAACGCCCAAATTCCAGAAAAAACCCCTATAAAGAATATCCCAAAATTAATGAGCATCCCCACGAGCAACAAATTCCAACCCCTAGAGAGCATCCCCACCCGCGACACTAGCGACGAGTCAAGCACACAAGATTCATTTAGTTTAAGTAAACCGAAAATTAGGAGGAAAAATAAGGAAAATGAGTCAGGAAAAATCTTTTATAATAGTAAATACGAGGACAATTATAAGAATCAAGATAGTAACCTTTGGAAAAATAGAAAAGTTACTAATCGGAAAAAATCAGAAAAGGAATCTCAAAAAGCCAATGAGATATCAGAAATTGATAATAAAAATCAATGGAATTATTTCAAAAATAAAACAATAAGATTAAGGAGGTACGGTCACGAACGCACTTTTCTTACGGATTTGTTTAAACTTTGACCATAGGTTCTTTTGAATGTTATCTAAACGTTTGCGAAATTTAAAAAATATTGTCCTCTCCTGAGCTGAGATAATTAAGATCAAAGTTGAACCCTTATACACGTAAAGCCTATCCCAAGCGTAGGAAAATGTTACATTTCTAACTCTAACTCGTAAACTATTCTTACCGTTTTTTTCAAAAACTAATATATGTTAGAAGGGCGTTTCATAAAGATATTAGAAAAATTTCAGAATTTTCGTCCTCTTAGTTTGAGAATGAGAGGTATGCAAAGTTTGTGAATTTTGAATTATTCGAAAAATAAAACAAGCACGTGGTAGCCATCAGGCAACGCTGTCGGAAATTTTGTTTTTTATAAATTTACCTTTAACTACTAATCGATCTGTCATTTAAAAAAAATGTCACGTTTTCATTTAAAGTCAAAGAGCAGAACTGTCAAAGCAGACACCATGAAAAATGCTACGTTGCCGCGTCTACGCTGAGATCTTGAGGATTTAGTGTATACTCGTATGTATACATAACTTCTCTATGTGTAGTGTACAATCATAGCCAAAAATTTTCTCTTAGGTCTGCCAGGAAATTAATGAATTAGACACTATATCGGCATAATTAACTAATGTTTGTCTTTCTTCGACGTAAATAAGTTACACAGTATCCATTTAAGGGTTAATAAAACTTATATCACTCAAAGAATATTACTTTCCGACATAGTCTTAGGACTAACTTTTTGCAGATAGTATGCGCGACCGTACCTCCTTAAATAATGTTACGGATAGTTTAGGAAAAATTGACGAACAAAGCAATTGTTCGCCAGAAATTTGCGAAGGTATTGTTAGCTTAACGAAAGCCAACAATCTCAATTAGAAAAGCTTCTCGAAAATAAAATTAAAATACACCAGGGAAAAGAACATAGGGCGACACATTTAACAAAACATATAATCGACGTCTAAGGCCACGATCCCATTAAACAGCGATATTACCACGTGAGCCCAAAAATTAAAGAAGTAATTTATCAAACAGTTCATAAACTATTAGAGCAGGAAATAATAGAACCCTCTTGTTAGGATTGGTCTAACCCTATTGTTATGATAAAAAAGCCAGGGAAAGACTATAGATTCGGTTTAGATTTCAGAAAGGGTAATAATGTTACTAAAAAAGACCTCTACCCAATCCCATTCATGGCAGAAATACTGGACACTCTAAGATCAGCAAAATTCATCTCAAAAATTGATTTAAAGTTGGCTTGTTTACAAATACCTTTGAAAGAAAACTCAAAACTAATAACAGCATTCACAGTCCCTGGAAAAGGCATGTATCAATTTAAAAGGATGCCATTTGGCTTAACCAATGCTCCAGCCACTTTCCAGAGACTTATGGACAAAATTATTACTCCAGACCTAAAGCCAAACGTTTTTTGTTACTTAGACGATATAGTGATTGTGACTCAAAATTTTGAAGATCATTTAAAATATTTGAATATTGTATTAGATAAAATAAATTATGCAAATCTAACGATCAGCCCGGACGAATGCGAGTTCGGCTGCTCGGAAATCAAATATTTAGGATTTAAAGTTAACGACAAAGGACTCCAAATAGACTAGGAAAAAATCCAACCAATCCTAGAATTCCCTAAACCTAAAAATACTAAACAATTACAGCGCATAATAGGGATGGCAAGTTGGTACAGAAAATGTATCCCACACTTTGCTGAAATAATAGAACCGATAAATAGATTACTTAAAAAAGATAAACCATGGGATTGGTGATTAGAACAGGATGAGGGTTTCCAAAAAATTAAAGACCTTTTAACGTCAGCACCTATATTAACGTGCCCAGATTTTACTCAACCCTTCCAACTCGAAACAGACGCGAGTAATACGGGATTAGGAGCCGTACTTACACAGACAACTGACTGTGTAAATTACGTAATCGCATACGCTAGTAGAAGTCTTAATGGTGCAGAATCTAGGTATTCGGCATCCGAAAAAGAATGCCTAGCGGTAGTTTGGGCCAT
>CAKNWT010250639.1:0-22757 GCA_932066315.1 Andricus coriarius | reverse complement strand
AAGCGTCCATAATCAAGCATCCATAATCGTTTAAGCAGTACTGCTTAAACGATTATGGATGCGCTTGAAGTCGCCTTCAGCCCATGTTGTCGATAAGTATTATATTTTTTTAAAGTTTTTATCGTTGCAAGAAAAACTATTGCAATTACTCCGTGACCTTCTAACGCAATATTTCACGTAGAATCCGAATTTCAACAGGTTAAATGTTCATCTTCCTTCTTATATTCTCATCAGAGAAGGTATTAGATTTGTGTAAAATTTGACCCCCACCGTTTTTGTCAAATGTCCACCTTTTGAGACCTTCTGAACCCAAAAAACAGGTTTTGGCAAATGGGTCTGTCTGGCTGTGGGTATGTATGCATGTATGTATGTATGTGGGTATGTAGATTTTTAGTTTGTTAGCACGATAACTTTCGAAAGAATTGACAGATTGGATTGGGCTTTGGTATACTCTTTAAGTGTCCTAAAATGAAGGTCAAGTTCGTTAGCCAGCCATTTTGGATACAAATTCAAAATGTGAGCACACTTTGAAAATTTTTTAGAACACTTTTTTTCAATATTTAAAAATTCTATAGACGGATATTATTAGTACTGAAAAAGGCGAACAAAATATTCTTACGACTTTTTTTGATAGAAAAAAAATTACCGAAGTTATAGCATTTACAAAATTCCAAAAAACAAATGAAAATTAACATTTTAAGCCAAAAAACGCACGATATGAAAAAAAGTCAGATGTTAAAAATCGTTGCTTTTTGAACACCCTACAATATTGTCATAACAAATTTTTGAATTTCATGAAAAATAAAAAATTTTAATTTTGATCGCACAAAAAAATAATGAAAAACCAAAAATTCAATTTTGCGGTCAAACTAAGCTAGACATGGAAAATGGTGACGAAACTAAAATTCTGCATATAAAAAATATCTACAAATTTGTTATTGATCACTTTTTGATAGGATGCGTAGATCTTGTTTTATTCGTAAAAAATAGCATTAAAAGTAGAAAAATTAAATCTTTGGAAAAACGACGCAAGGTACGTGAAAAGATGAATAGAAGCAAATTATGCATTCAAAAAAGATCTAAAAATTTATAAGCAATCACTTTCAGATAGAATGTGCAGTTTCTGTTTTAATCTTAGAAAATAAAATAAAAAATAAAAGAATTAAATTTTTGGACAACCGACACAAGCTATGAAAAAAAATAAGACAAAAGTTGCACACACAAAAAAGAGCTATACAAATTTGTCATAAATAATTTTTTAAAAGAAGCTTAGTTTTTGTTTTAACCGTAAAAAATCGCATTAAAAATAAATAATTAAATTTTTGGAAAAATCGTACAAAAGACGAAAAAAAAATTAATAAGTTGTTCAACCAAAAATGATCTCCAAATTTTTCATAAACTTTTCTTTTAAACATTTTCTTAGAACCAGTTTACGCTAGGATGCGTATTTTTGGTTTGGTTTAATAACAAATTTGCTTCGTATATTTTTGTATAAGATAAGCACTTTTTTCAATGATAAAACCAAGACAATGAAAATACGTACGTTTCAATACCAATGCATATTATGAGTTGTAATAATATAAATTTATTGAAATGATACATTGTTCAAGGTAGTTGAGAATAAAATTTAATCCAAAATAAGAAAAAAATATTAAAGTAATCATGATAAATAAAATTTGTACTTTATATTGCAACATATGAATAAGGAATCCCAGGAATTTGATATCAAAGTGTTGAACATCATGTAGAAAGGTTCGCACTTTAGACTAAATCGAGTGCGAAGCACGAGATACGTGATGAGAATGTGTTCGTTAAAGCCGAAGGAGCTTTAACAAAAGATAATTCACAATCACCAAGTTACAGTTGTCGATGCCGTGACCTTTAATTTGAAAAGGTCTCTGCACAAATGTGTGAAAATACAATGACTGAGCGCCATAGGCGCGCTCAAACTTGCGAGCGAAGCGAGCCGCGTGCGAGGAGAACGTGCCCGCGCAGCGGGCAGATTTTTTCATTTGTTTTTCTTCCATGATACGGACAGGATACGATGTAGATACTTTAAGGATACGCTTTAGCGTATCCGTTCCATTCATGCGGTCCGCTAGGGAAGTGAGTCGTGAACTTTCTAATCATGGTTTTTCGAAGTCAAGACTGCATTTTCTGCTCATATCTTTAGTTTAAAGTTAGATTTTCAAGGAACGCACATTGTTCTTTGTCCAGATTGCCATAGAAAATTAGTAGTATAAACGTTTATTCTTCAGCCTGTTGGTCTTAAAAAATTGACTTGGTTACACTTTCCTTTTTGTACATAATTTTCCTTAATCTAAGCCTTAAAACTAACATACATCCATACCTTATCTCGAGAATCGCACGTTCTTATCGCCTTGCCTTCCTCGCTTCGCCTCGCTCGCAAGTCCCTACTCTCTCGCTTCCACGTCTATCACCTAATGCTTATCTACTATTTACAATATTTACATCCTACTTATATCTACTTCCTCTCTTATTTACAATCTTTCCTTCTCCATTCCTCTTCCTCCTTCCTTTTCTTCTTCTCTATCCTACCCAACACTCCCTTCACCCATGTTACTGCGCTTTTGTCTCCCCTTTCATGCATCAATACCTCCAAGCTCATTCCTCTCTTTTCCACACTGAAAAAATTTTGGGCAAGCAGCTGTCTTCTTAGCGGGAAGGCAGCACCACCGCGACGGTTGGTGTAGCGACCTCACCACATTTGAGTGAGCTATAGTGCCAAACGTGCGAGCAGATCTTTTCCCACGTGTTGGGAACGCTGCAGTCCCACAAAAGAGACAGCAATTGCCCCACGGATCCAGAAATGGATTTTTATGGAAAAATGAAACGGCAGGTCGCAAATGAGTTTTGTAATCGTGTAAACAATTAAGTACACCAGAAATCACTAATAAAAAATGCCTAGACACAAATATAATAAAATCAAATTCTCTAAAAGACATTTTATTGCCAAACAAAAATGTTTTAAACTAATAGAAATCTATCAATTTTTTACGAGATAAATATTTTGTCGACATAAAAAATAATTTAAAAATACTTGGCAATATTATTTGAAGTGAAAAAAAAATATTTTAACATAAAAACTCATGATTGTTATTAACAAATTATACAAATAATGATTTTATAGTCCTATCTTCTTATGGATGAAAACCATTTTTTTGCACAAATTTGGTGGGAATGACTTTCTTATTTTTTCAACCTGAAAGTTTTATTCCAAGTCGAAAATGAAATGTAACAATGTAGAACAAAAATAAACACTAATATTACAACGAACCGTTTTTCGCGTCAAACGAACTCCGCGCGAAACTCGGCTTGGGGATACCGTTTTCCCGCCTAAAGGGAGCGTGACTGTACCAACGCTGTTGGGACCACAGCTGTACCAATGTGGGCACACAGAGTGCCCAACAAGGGAGAGGATCAGCACCAAGCTGCGGGCGACCGGCGCGAAACGTATTTGGTGTTGCAGCTCTATCACGTGGGCGAGCAGCTCACCCAAAAAATTTTCAGTGTACCTCTACGTACTCCTTCAACCAGTGCTCCACTTTTGTATACCCCTTCCCAAACAGTTGACACATCCTCTTTTCCTTAGAGAGCCAGAACCTATTAAAATCCTCCATGCACCCACATCTCATCCTCGCTATAAGCTCCTGACTTCCTTTCTCTCCTTTCTCCCACAAATATTGCTCTCTCGCCCTTGGCATAATCCACACGTAGTTCCCGTTAAACCTTGACTCTCTTATTCTCTTTTCCCCTGCTGTCTTCTCTCTCTCCATGCCGTTTTTCTTAACCAACTCATATACCTTCCTTCCTTCCTCATGCATCCTTCTCACTTCATCCATCTGTAGTCCATTCATTCTAAAATACCTTTCCCTTTCAGCCTCCATATACTCGTTCTCCCCGTCTCCTCCCTGACAATATAATTAGGCGTGTTCCTTGCCAAGCCCAATGTCCACTTTACATACTTCTCCTGTGTCCTATTCACCTCTTCACTTTCCTTCCACCCCCATACCTCTACTCCATACATTAGCACACTCATCACTAGCGAGTCAAACAATTTCATTCTCCTTTCAAAATCATCTGCGAATAACTTCTTTCCCAACCCCCACACCTGCCTCGTCATCACATTTTCCCTCCTCACTCTTTCTTTTATCTGACCGCCATCGAAAAGTATGATTGCGTAATGGCCTTCACATAAATAAAAAAGTGAGTCTTCGAGATTCTTGGTGCAGACAAAGCGTTCTACTTGTGAATTTATAGGAAATTCAAGAGGATTTTATAAAGATTATGTTTATAATTTATGTGATTTCAGTTTGGACTCACGGGTTACTTGCAGGAGGGGGGAGGTGAGGAGATGCATAATTTCAGTATAAGTATGCGACTTACTTCCAGCAAGGAGAGTCCTCAATTCAATGTCATCTCAACCTTACACTACCCTTTTCAGTATAAATATCGTCTTAATTTGAGGTATTTACTACCTGAATTTCAGGTCTTTACTACCTCAATTTTACGTCTTTACTGCCTGAATTTCAGCCTTTTTGTTTGCTTACTTTAATGATAACAACAAATTCTTAATTTCAGGTTTCATATGCTTCTTTTTGTTACACCTTAAAATAATTCCAATTTTTGACTTAAATTTAGTCTTTGTTTTTTCTGTGTTCTCCTAAATAGGAATTATAAAAAAATACACATTTTATATGAAGAAAATGTTATTTTCGATCAATACATACTGTTTATGTTTCGGTAAAAAAAAGGTTTACTTTCTGCAAAACTACTCGCAGAATAATACGATAATCGAACTTTTGTGTTTCGAATTTAAAGCATTATACCCATTTTTAAGGTGAACTTGTCTTAAAAATAAATTACACAGAAAACTACTTATTCTATATGAACAAAATTTAAGTGATTTTCGATCAATTCATCCTTCAGCCGATTCCCGTGTGGACAAATTTCATGGCGCTGTACTATTTCTATCTAGTTCGCCTTGAGTTGATACTGGCGCGTTACAGGCTGACTGTCCAGAGGCTAGACTGGAATGTAACGCTCAGATCGACTAGTTTCTAGACAGATCGTCTATTTTGATATAAAATATTTATTAATTAAATAATATAATTATTTTTTATTACATGAAAGTCTAATATATATATTTTCCAGTTAATCAGAAATATAAAAAAAGTTTATCGGCACAAAAAAAATTAAAAAATGAGTTTCCGGAAATGTTGTACATACGCCGGGTGTCGAACTTTTGATGTAACTTCGAATTATGTTAATGTAGCTTTGACCCGTCGCCTTAAAACACTCAGCTATCTAAAAATTGAAAAAATGTCATTTTTTCGTATATGAATTTCAATTAATTACATCGTAATATTTATTCCAATAAAACATGAAGAATTGTTAAAGATTAAAAGTGCTTGACGCGTGGATGAATCATTGAAAATATTAAAGTTTGTATTATTATACTTGAGATTAGGCTACAAAATAATTATTGTTTATTATTTTTAATAATTAATACGTTAGACTTAATTATCATATACGCAATCAATAAATAATTGCAATAAATTAAATAAATCAATTATGTCAAAATTTGATTTTCTGGAATATTATAAATATATAAATGAAATAAAATATTTTCAAACATTCTTTAAAAAAAATGGTTGTCAAGAATAAAGTTCGTATATTAAGATTTCAAACACCTTCAATAATTATTGTTTATTATCTTAAATATGTAATAGTTTACAATTAATTATTACTTGAGCATTTATGCAATTATGTATTGTAATTCCCTAAATTTGTTATTCCTGGGCAGTCTTCAGCATATATTCAAATTCGTAACGCACACTTAGATAGCGCCAAGATTGGGACTAGAAAGCAGACAGGTTTAAATTAAACACGTAGCAAAACCAGACAACGCCTGTGTAGCGCCGGGCTAGTATTGCGTGAATAGACAGGCCTGAGAAAAACTTAACTGGCTTTAGCATGATTTAATACTGCCACGAAATTTCTCCACACGAGTTTCAATAACGAAAACTTTACTTTCTGAAAAACTACACCAAGAATAATGCGGAAATCGCACTTTTATTTTTTGGATGTTAAACCTTATACCCGTTTTCAAGGTGGACTACTATTAGAAATAAACTACGTTGTAAACTACGCAGTTTCACAAACAAAATGCTAGTACTTTTTGATCGATTAATGCTTTAGCGGGTTTCGGTAATAAAAATGTTACTTTCTATAAAACTATTACGGAGCTAGCATCGGCAATCAATCGTGTACGTCATTTCGGATCAAATTATGCTAATTTTGGAAGACCGGCAGAGATTGTTTGAGCCCATAGAAATGCTGTTGATGGACTGCAGTCCATTCAAACTTGACATCTAGCTTCGTTAGTTGACGCAAGGGTTCCGTTGCTGTTCCTAGGTCTGGGATAAATTTTCCCACATATGTTACAAAACCAAGAAAGCTTCGCAATTCTTCTTTATTTTCTGGTGCACGAAAATCCAGTGTTGTTTTCACTTTTCTTATATCCGCGTCTATGCCTCTTTCAGATAATTCATGTCTTAAGAACTGTAGTTCCCGAACTTTAAAAAGGCACTTAGTTTTGTTTAGCGTGAAATTATTCTCAGTTAGAGTCTGCATTACCTTTATTGAGTATTCGTCATGTTGCGTTTCAGTCGAGCCATATACAATGGCATCTAAATAGTTTTCGCAATTTTTGCAAGATAAAAAACTTGTCTCGAAGGTTCTCCGGAAGATCTCAGTAGCACACTTGACGCCGAACATGAGGAGCTTGTTGCGAACTATGCCCTTGTAAGTAATGAACGTGATGATGGGTCGGCTATCAATATCTAGTTCAAGCTGATCATATGCGTTTGTAAGGACCAGACGAGAAAAATACTTTGCGTTTCTTAACTTTGTCATAAAAGAAAAAAAGGGCAGTGGGTAGTCCTCTCGCTGGATGACTTTATTTGCTCTACACATGTCTATGCAAATCCTTATTCACCTGAAGGTCTGAAGGCAATTACTATCGGCGATATCCAAGCACTAGGTGGAGTAACTCGTTCGATGATGTCCAGTTGCAGTGCTTCATTTAGTTTAGCCTCAACTTGCTGTTCCACAGGAATTCGAACTCCCCTCGAAGGTTGTTGAACTGGCTTTACATAAAGACCTCTGGAAAACTTCACCAAAACATATTTTTTTTTTTGGAAACGGTGTTATGTTTTCCAGCCTATTCCCATGCAATCCCAATTTTAATATTCCCAATTGTTTGGCTGTCGTCTTTCCAATTAGTGAGATGTCTTCTCCTTCTACCACGAAAAATTGTCTGATAACTTCCTTTTCACCTGGTAAGTTGAATGTCGTTACGAATCTGCTTTTAATCTCAAGTGGACTTTTAGCCGCATATGGTTTTAGTGAATTTGAGATCCTTGTAGTGGCATCCCAAATAACTCCTTTTTTCTTAGAAAGAAGTTCCCAGTCCTTACCTGCTATTACGTTTACCATAGATTCTGAATCAATAAGTGCTATTAAACGCACTCCGCCAACTATTCACTCAATTAGTTCATCAGGGACGTCCTCATAGTCTGGTTATTAAATGTTATTAATTCTGAAGCAATCAAAGTCCCGTATACCATCCTGTATCTCAGGTTCTGAATCTTCTTTGCCAATGAAATGTATTCCCAATTTCCTTTTCCTTTTTTTCCTTTTCGGATGACGAGTTTTACAATATGCAGCAAAATGACCTTGTAAACCGCACTTGTAGCATTTTACGTCCTTTGCCGGGCATAATTTTATGTTATTTATATGAACTTCTCCACACCTCAGACATTGATGAAATTGTTTTTTGTTTTGAACTCCTACTTTCTTTATTGCGGTTAGTTGGGTCAAATTATGTACTAGGCCCAGGTAGATTTGCATTCATGGTTGTCGATTGATTCATTATTTCTTCATGTACCTAACATAATTCAATAATTTCATCTAGTGTTCTTTCTTTTTCGAGGATATACTTCTAGAATTCTAATGGGGCCCAACTATTAATGATTTTGTCTGTCATATTTATTTCCATAGCTTTCGTCTCAGTTTTGCCAAAATAACAACGCTTTTCCTTTTGTCTGACCTTGAGTAAGCATTTGCTCATGTTTTCTGCCTCTTATTGTTAACATTTCTGAAAATATGACGTTCAACTTCTTGTAATTGTGTATTTGTCCTCTTCTTTTAGCAGTCCGTTATTTCTTCTGCTGTAAGATATAGTTCCAATGATCTGAGCCATCATTCCCATTCTATTCTAACCAGGGCTTTGTCTATACTATCGCAGAGAAAAGCTTTTATCCCGTTTCAGCCATATTTATTATATGCAAACAATTAGAAAAAAAACATAGGAGATGCGTTGGTATAAGTTAATATGTATTTACAATAAACAACCAAGAACCTCATTAAATCCGAGTGCCCTTGAGTCAGTTTTGATTCCTCGAAAATTTTATTTTATTGTTTATTTACATGACGTGATCCCTGATTAGATACGAAATTCAGATCGTATCTATTATTTTTTTGGTTTTAACCCTTCCGCCGGAAAATCCGTCTGTCAGGCGGATAGCATCTGAAAAGTTGTTGCTAGATAAGGATTAGAGGCCCCGAGGACGTAGAAGACGTAAATGTAGACGTAGACTATTGTAAAATATTAGTTTTGGAGAAATTATTGTAAAACCAAGGTATGCGTCTCCCAGATGGATGTTCCGCTAAATTGTTGAAAAAAAATGTTCCGTCGAAAGATTTAATTTTGGTGTTCAGAGCCCTCTGCATTTGGTGCTCACAGCACGTCTCTCCTTTTCTCTCTTTTTTAAAAATAAATGTTGGTGCTCACAGCTCACAGTATTTAATGAAAAGACGTTATTTGCAAATTCACAATCTATAATTAGAACATCACTGAACAACATTACAACTTATTCACACACAGATACGAGCCGATATCACAAGTTTCGATACAAGCCGAACCTACACCCGCGGCTCTTCATTTCTTACTACCTAGACCACTAGTCATCTCCCGTCGTTTCGCCAGCTTTAGCGGGCGAAATAAGGTACCGTCCTTATTTCACTATCATTAGCGGGCAAAATAGCCACTCCGTCTTAAACTTCCTACTATTAAAAAAATTCTAGATACTAAGACTAATAAAAAAGCTTAATTTACTATCTAATATTCATAATTAATTATTGCTTACACTTTATTAATATTTTTTAAATTTATTTACTAATTTAATTGAATATTATTAATGAAAAATCACTAATCTTTGGTTGAAATTCACTTTTAGGTTATGTTATTCAATAAAATTCTGATAACTTCTATATTAACATTTACATCATTTTAGTAAGTTGGTGAAGCAAGTAGACATCCACGAGCTTGACTAATTCAGATTTCAAGAGTTTTTTTTACTATAAAACTACCTATTTACTTAAATTGTATCTTTGCTGGTTTTTTAAAAGGTATCGATTTTAATTGGCCCGAGTATCGAAGTTAGCATTGGATGAAACGTTTGAAATTTCCTCTTATTCCTACTGAAAATTTTTGGTCGCAATTGCGGCCGTATTTGCGGGCGCGTATAAGAAACAGCATTTGCGGCCGCATTCCAAAATATTTTAAAGCGCTAAAAAATTTACGTTGACCTGATTTTTATTGTCTGAGGTTTAATTAAATAAGGACAACCGTGAATATTTAACAATTAAAGAACAAAGTTTATTGAACTTTATTTGATGCATGACATTTTTAAATTGATGAATATTAATATTATAGAGAAACCTCTACTAACGGACACCTCTCCAGAGCGTACACCTCTGTTTACGGACACTTTTCATGAGTCCCCGACCCAAGGTATAGGAAATCCCATGTTAAGCCACCTCTCCTTAACGGACACTCTCTATAACGGACACGGACATTTTTGTTGAGCCTCAAGATATAAGTTTACCTCTACGAAACGGACAGTTTCAATGCAACCTGACTCATTAGCGTGAGGGTAGACATAGGGGTGGGGATAAACGTAACCGTATCGTCACTAGACCTGTCAATTAATTAAGATTTCTCTAGTGTTCACCGCCAAGATATGAATTTACCTTTACGAGACGGACAGTCACAATACTACCTGACTCATTAGCTTAAGAGCGGACATAGGGGCGGGATATAAACTTAAACGTATCGTAACCAGGTCTTGTCAAAAAGTTAATTTCCCTACTGTGATTTGCCTGATGCACATTAACAATCGTTTCTCTCGCGAGTTTAGTCTTCTTTTGCAATGTGTCGAACATTGTTAACGTTGAAGGAAAATGTGGAAGTGATAGAATATTATAAGAGTGAAAAATGTGGGGTTCGCAAACTAGCTGAACAATTTCATATTGGAAATACACAAGCAGCTGAAATAGTAAAAAATAAAGACAGAATAACTAAAATGTTGTTTGACAATCGGAACGAAAAACAATGCGGAAAAAGTTCTTTGAGTGGTGTTGGTATCTTTGTGGATAGTATTGTTTTTGAATGGTTTTGCAGAGTACGAGTGCATTATGTTCCAGTGGCTGGTCCACTGATTCAAAATAAAGCCATGGAAGTAGCAAGAGAAATAGGAGTTTCTGATTTAAAAGCTTCTAATGGCTGGTTAGAAAAATTTCGTGTAAGACATAACATTTCCTACAAAATCGTTTGCGGAGAATCAGCTTCTGTACATATGGATGCAGTCGATGAATGGTTAAAAAAGTTGCCAAGTATCATATGTGGTTATAAGCCAGACGATACTTTTAATGCTGATGAATTAGGACTTTTCTACCGTGCTCTACCCGAAAAAACTATGTGTTTAAAAGGTGAAACGTGTTCTGGTGGTAAAAGTGCGAAAGAGAGATTGACAGTTCTTTTGTGAGCAAATATGAATGGTGAAAAAGAAAAGCCTCTATTTATCGGCAAAGATGCTAAAACTAGATTTGACTATAAAAAAAAAGACGGATTCTTGGACAATGCCACGTCACATCCGGAAATCGAATTAGATTATGTAAACGTAGTGTTTTTTCCTCCTAATTACTTTATAATTTTCCTTTTATTTATGAATTTATCAATAATTATTAATCATTATTTATTTAATTAATTATTAAATAATGACATTATTACATGTACATAATATGTAGAGGAGAGTACCCGAATATGAGATATTCTCGTAATATGAGATAGCGAGGTTTTAGCTAAACTAAAAGGCGCACTCTTTTGATTCTATCACTAACTTGTAGCCCTTATAGAAAAAAAATTTCGTGGTGAAGCCATTTTTTTATTGTGCTTCTAAAGATTATGAGCAAACTGTTTGTGAAATCGGTGGTGGTCGAGTTCTTTGAAGGGAAGTCTTTAAACCCTATTTATTACGTATTAAATAAATATTTAGCAGTAAAGTCTGCCTGGAGGGATAGGGATTGAATAACTAAGTAGGAAAATATCGATAGTGTTCAAGTTTTTTAATGTACTGGTTAGGCGTAGTAAATGCGTAGTTGTAGAGTGTGGTTCTCATAATATGAGATACGTGTGGTTCTACACACATGCGAAAGTGATCAGCGTCAGCGCAATTGCAAAAGTATTTTTTCGTGTATTCAGCTAGGTGGGGGTAAAGCCACGGGATTTTTAAATTCGCACTACGGATGAAAAAAGACATTTAAAACTGCGTGGGGGAAACTGTTTACAAATGGGCTTGTGACTACTGCAAAAACTAAATATATCTGATTAACAGTAGATTAACACTTTGGAAACATGCAATAAAGTTTTTCATTAAAAATAATACTTTATTTTGCATTTTATTAACGATTTCCTGGGGTATCTCATATTATGAGAATTGTTTGGCTGCTTTTTACCGTCATCTGAAATTGTGGGGAGTTTGACTTAGTTATTGTCTCTTTAGTTTATTCATTCTCGGAAAAGGGGCTGCACCTGAAATAAAACTGTAAACTCTGCGCGTAGCTCGAAGGTCAACGCCGAGCAGGTAGAATGGAACCATTTCCCACGACTTTATATGTAATTGGATCAGGAATTTGTTTTCACTTTTATAATTATTATTTTTCCTCAAAGTTCAGTTCAGTTCAAGTTGAACCTTTGTGGTAGGAGGTTCCGTTTTGCCCGTGTGAGCGAGTCTCATGTTTGGATTGTGTGTGTTTGCCATTGTGGGTGTTGGTGTGTCATAGGAGCGAGTCTCGTGTTTGGATTGTGTGTGTTTGCCATTGTGGGTGTTGGTGTATCATGGGAACGAGTCTCACGTTTGGATTATGTGCATCTGCCATTTGAGTGGATTACTGTATGGTGGACTGTTTGTCATCCCACTATTGTCAACGAGTCTCAGGTTGGATTATTTGTGTTTACCACTGTATGGATGAGGTAATTTCTGACTTACTCTTGCGATTACTATTTGAATTTATTTCTGACTTGCTCTTGTGATTACTATTTGAATTTCGGCTTTTTCCTCCACTCACCGAGTGGAGGTTTTTTATGCCATAGAATAAACTCTTTCCTTTTGCAACTAAAATTTGGCTGTGGTTATTTGAACCCCAATACGGTCCACTAGAAATTAAGTGCCTGATCATTACTCAAACAAGAATAGTTTGACGAGTTTGAAAAAAGCAATTTTTTTACATTTCTTAGATTTTCAGAAGAAACAAAAATTAATAAAAATTTTTATTTCAGCACCTTATGGTAAACTAAATTCCCTTTAAAATGGCGGACACCTCTCCTGAGCGGACAGAAAGTCGATCACCGTGAGTGTCCGCTGTGGAGGGTTTCACTGTATTATTTATTAGAAAAATTTGGCCCCAACATGTGCTTATTATGTGGACAAGAAAATGTTTTTGAACAAACCGTACAGAAAATTTATCTAAAGCTATTACTGCTGAAGGATAGCCAGGTTAAAAATAGTATTTTTCGATGCAAGTAATCGGTGATGGCAATTCTCGCACGAGTGGGAGGGCGCAGCAGAAACCTGAAGGACAAGTCGACGTGAACCGAAGATGAACCGAGGGGTGAGTGTTTTTCCTTCACACGAGTGAGTCATTGCTATCTTTGCGCACGAGTGCCGAACTCCATTTTTTGTTACACCTGCATGGGAAGTCCCTTTTGCGCACCATGTAAAGGCCCCCAGAGGAGATTTTGGCGAACAGTGCGAAAAAGTCTTATTTCGGTGCCTGTAGATGATGCGCGAAAGGGATTTTCCGTGGAGATGTTGCAAACAATACAGTATTCTTTAAAAACGTTTTTGTTTGACGAAACGGTTGGGGCGCGGCTGGGAAGCCGTTAAGGAAGAATATTTTTTTTTAAAGTGATTACTATCTTTACAAAATAAATAAAATTTCCACCGGTGATAATTGCTGCTAAAGAATCAAATTTGAATGGGTTCAATTTTTTCTCTCTTCAGTTAAGTGCAATTAATTGGCGTATGCTAATCAACATTTTCATTTAAAATCAGTTTTTAATAATATTTAAAGTTCAATTAATAAATTATTCTCACTGTCTGCTATTATGAAATTTTCCGTAATAATAGCCCTAGTCTTGTGCCTGGCCGGTTATTTTTACCAAAAAATCCGTGATACTAGACAGTGCCTAAATTCGGAAATACCAATCACTGAAAATGATTGAAAATAATTATATTGATCAATATATGCGAATTAATTGTCAAAAACTTCCGCAATTGCAAACTTGCGCAAATCTAAGGAAGCTCATTCGCAGTCACAGCATGCTTTTCGTTAATATAACTTAAGACATCAATATCCATTTCTCCATTACAAGTCAATAAAAATAAATAAATATACACATATTAAGCTGGGTCGAAAATAACAAATTCTGGGATTTGAAATTGCTACAACGCGAAAAAGTAATGTATTGGGGTCCAAAAAAAGTATAAGCAAATTAGAATAGATAGACATGCAGCTTGGTTACCGGCACTCAAAAAAAAGTGTCACAAACTTTAAGTTTGCAGATTATGGGGACGATGAAGATAACGATGGTGAAGATGACAATAATGTAATGATGAAGAAGTCAATCAAGAATACGAATTTCCTGTAGGATTGGTAAAAGATAATCGACTGTTAAAAAATTATCTTGACGATGCTATTGAAATTTTCCTTCCCAACACCGAATCAATGAGTCTTGGAAGCAGACAACAGTTTGGAGGTTGCTGATACACCGACGGTTGTCAATTGTGGTGAACTTATTTTAATGTTAATTAAGTACGCCATTGTGCACGAGCTTACACACACTGCGGTGACAGATTTATTTAAATTTTATGGAATTGTATGTTTGGAAGGCCAGTGCTGCCAAATTCACGCTTTTTAATAGATAAGCTTTTCTTTTCTTCGAATTTTGTAACTTATCACGGAATTTGTCCATATTGTGGGGTTAAGTAGGTATTTTCGCACGTGAAGATCGGCAAAAAAATGCCCAATTTGCATAACAGAAATTTCACTTCGTCATAGAGTGTTCAAAACATTCTACTCGACATTTAACATAAATATCAACAAAGAAGCATGATTAGAGTATAACGATAAGTATTATCATCATCTAACACGTGAAAGAAATTATCAAACTGGTGTCTATACAGATATATATGATGGGAAGGCGTATAGAGATTTTTCGAACAGTCTAGATCCTGAAAGTAGGAAAAATGATCTAACTTTCACGTTTAATTGCGAAGAAGCAAGCAAATATTATAGTTTGTGCCTTGTGGTTTGGGAAAGGTAAGCCGGACATGAATGTTTTTCTTCAGGCGTTCGTCAAAGACATCAATTCTATGGCAAACCCCAGAATTTCATACAACATACGAGGAGAAATTCGACTTGTTTAAGCCTATGCAATTTGTTGTTGTGTGGATTCTGTCGCGCGAGCATCTATTCAAGGTCTCACACAATATAACGGCTTTTACGGCTGTAGTTGGTGCCTATACCGAGGTGAATAGATACCCAATGCCCAAAATACTGGCGTTTGCGTGAAGTATCATATTGTAATTCCTCCCTCTAATCAGTGAACTGAACAAAAAATGCTGCGATCTATGAGTTTACTGGTATATCCTTCGGATTCTGCCAATCCATTGCCTGAAGACGTTTTAAATCCCATTTCCAGAATACATCTGCAACAATCAAGTCCTGCGAAAGAAATTAATTCTATGTGTGTAGAATTTTTAAATCCTGCTGATCCTAGCACTTTCGGAACACATCAGCAGATGGCTAATCCTATGAATCTGGTTAATTCTTCAAATCCTACGAATCCTGGTATTTCTTTAGATGGTGACTGTACGTTTGGTGTTAAGCGCGTATCACCATTAATAAATTTAAAGGAATTCGACATCGTACTTGAGTTCGTAAACGATGACATGCACTTCGGACGATTGGGAATCGCGCTACAATTTGCACACTATTGCTTTGACAAACTTCTGGACATCATTCAGATGCCACAACAAAGTATGCGTGTAACGCTATCAATAAGCGACATATCGCATTTAAAACCCAAGAATGGGAGAATTGGACATTGTACTTCAGTTTACCAATTCTGGAAATATTTCTAGAAAAAAGAAACTAGTCGAGCATTGGGCATTATTTGTTGAAGCAGTGCTTATATCCCTAAAACCTACTATTACTCAAGCTGAAAAGGTCCTATGACCTACAATGTTCACCAACAACTACGTTGGGTGAAATCACTTGAAGATTGGGGTCCCTCGTGGAGACACACAGCTTAACCTTTTGAAACAGCTCACAGTAAATTACTCAGAATGATTAAGTCTGCTGAAGGGATTCCCAATCAAATTTGTCGACATTTGTCTACACTTCATTGTAAAATTATTTTGAACAAGCATATTCTTTCTGACGCTTCGGAAATGATGAGAGCATACTCCTTTAATCTACAGGGATAAAATACACAAAAAAACCTTGAAAGTTAATTATGTCAGATATTTAGGTGCTGCTAAAGCCTCAAAAAGATGGATTGATGAACTCCAATTGCCGGAAGATACAGTTTCTTATACGAGAATGATCAAAGAAAGAAAATCTACTCAAAAGAAAGGAGTAATAATAATCGATCAAATAATATAATTGCTAAACTTACGAATGGTACTTATATTCAAATTCAACAGTTTCTAGTGAGCGAATCATCTAGGCAAGAACACACGATTTCCAAAAGTCTTTCAACTGTTAAGGGCATGTGATACTTCAATCGGGTTCAGTTCCCCCGGGTTTTTGTCCACAAAACTTAAAATTTGTAAAAACTGAATTCGGAGATGCTATAAAATAGAATAACGGACGTCCCCGAACTATTTTTTTAAGGGAGAATAGCAAAAAAAAATATATTCTGCTAAATAAAATTTTTCTGTGTATGCACTATTTGGGGGTTAGGATCGGTTGTCAAGTCTCTGTCATTCCGATTGCCTACAAACAAGCTTAGTTCCGGGACATTAGTTACTATGTTTTATTACTTGTCCTAAGTTTTCGACCAAAAATATTGTGTAGTTTGGAAGTAAAGCTGCGGGGAGAATTGTAACACACACAACCTCAAAATACACACATATTAATCAAATTTAGCAAAATGAAATTTTTTAAAATTATTCCACAACAGAAGAGTTCGGGGACGTCCGTTAGCATGTTCGCTATCATTCCCCAAATTTTTAAGGCAAACTCTTTATTATTGTAGAAAAAAAGCCGGGGGAACCTGACACTGCTAAAATCGATCATTGTTTATGTATCACATGCCCTTAACAGTCATCCCAACCTCTGTGCAGTGCTTCAGAAAGTAACAAACAGAGGAAATGATTTTTGCACTATAAATATGAACGAAATAAATCAAATTGGTGTATTTCTACAGATTGGAGAAGTTGAGTACATATGTGCAGTGCCTAATCACTACTATTTTTGAGTTATTATGAGGATAAAATCACTATCTACGAGATTTTGCAAATACGGAATATCGATTCATTAAAATTTTATCAACGGTTTGTGAAACAAGAAAGTGGTTGACTGTTCCGAAGCTAAGTAGCTGAAATTAAAATTATCATCTTATACATGTCAAGCCTATTCAAAGGTATCAAAGTTTTAACATTATTACTATATATCAACTATCATTTCGATCGCTCCATGATGCACGAAAAGTACGCGGATAACAGGCAATGATTGTAATTGCGAAAGTAGTCGACAATTAATTCATATGTATTAATCAATATTACTGTTCTCAAGCATTTTTAGTCATCAATGATTCATAATTTAGGCACTGTCTAGTATTACGGATTTTTGGGAAGACTAACCGTTCAGACACAGGGCTAGGGCTAGTATAATGGAAAATTCCGTAATAGCAGACAGCTAAAATAATTTATTAATTGGACTTTAAATATTATTACCTAAAAAATGATATTAAATGAAAATGTTGATTAGCATACGCCAATTGATTGCACGTAACTGCAGAGGGAAAAAATTGAACTCAGACAAATTTGATTCTTCAGCAGCAATCACTGGTCGAAATTTTACTTATTTTGTACCGATACTAATTACGCTGCTAAAAATTTTCGGAAATTTACCAAACATTTCAGAAGCAAAAGTAACGAAGGTTTCCAAATGGCTGTTACTGATATCGGGATTACGATCAAGTTTTCGTAAATTTACCAATGTTACGTAAAGTTACGATCCGTTCGGTACAATTCGGAAGGGCGCCGCCGCGCCGTTTTCGCCTAAGTCGCAGTACAGTGATCCCAGATTTTGAGTAACCCTCACTCGTGGGCCCCTAGAAGAAGAACTTTGGCATGTAGACTACGAGTGCCCAGGAAAGAAGAGTTCGCGTAAGGAAATAGTCTTGAAGGTATAATTAAATATTTATTCCCGAAACCTATTTCTTCGTGCCCATAATATCATAATAAGAATCGTTTGCATGTTGTGACAGGTAGGCAGCCCGTTCAAGGGGGCGATGCCCGACTCGCATTTTCGCACCTGCTAAATATACCCCCACCATTGCCGCCAGCGAGTTTCCCCTCGCTTGCTTGTTCTCGACTGGGATTATATCTATGGAAGGCTGGCCTACCTGAGATATTTAAACTGGACATTGTAAATTTTATTTTCCGGATTCCCCACAATAAAATTAAGCTGTTGTCCCTTTCGTTTGCAGCTTAGAAATTTTTGATGGAGTTTATTACTCTTGAATTTGAAGCATTTTAGCTTCAAACACGCGTCAAATGAATTTAAATAAATAATTATTACAAGAAATCTAATTATTACAAAAAATCCTGGATAAAAATGAAACTGCTTGGTTGGAGATTCAACTGTTTTATTTAAAAATCGTATTTCTATGTTGAAACTTCAAGTATCTTCATAGAAAATTTACTTCTCACTTAAAACTCATAGTTTGTTAAAAAGTCATCTCTTATTATAGAAAAATTATTTTTTTATCTTTAAAATTAATAAATAAATTAAAAAATTTTTAATTTGTATCTGGAATTCTGTTTTATTATGTTTATAAAAGCTCATATGTTAAAAATATTACAGTATTAAAATTCTCCCTGGTGGAAAAATTGTTACCAAAAAGTACAGAGAACTAAAACTATTTTTATAGGAATCTACAAAAAATACAATAAATGGCAACCAAAATTACAGGAACGTATAACTTTTTTCCTATTATTGAGACCAATTTTCTACTTTTTTTTTTATTTTTCGTACATTGTTGAATTTTATTGAAGTATTAATTTCCTACAAGAATCTACAGGAATTTACAGCGTTTGCAGCCAAATAGTTGTTCTTTTTCGACCTAGGATGACAACCATTTAGAATATTGCAACGATATAATTTTAAATTAGGATGTGTACATGATCGCTATTACAAAAAAGCTTCTACATGTTAACATTTTAAAGGAATGGTAGAATATTTAAAGACAAGAATGAATAATCGTTATTAAAAACAAGAAAACGTTATGTTTGAAGTTTTTTTCAAATATATAGCAATCGATTGGACACCATATATGTCATTTCAATATATTATAAATATTTCTTATCCTAGGTCGAAAAAGGACCACTTTTTGACTGCAAATCAAAATTGAACAATTGAGAAATAATGGATCACGGTCATTAAAATTCAAAGATTCGAACTCTTCAAAATAAGTTTTTTTTTCCATTTGAAGTTATAAAAACTGAACCGTAAATTAAAACACTCAAAATGGAATATTTTTGAAGTTTTAAATTTTCAAATTAGAACTTTAAAAAATGTTAATTCAAATGCTCAGTAATTTTCACGCATAAAATGAAAGCTTTAAAAACGTCTCAATTACAATTTTTTAAATGAAAAGCCTTGAACGGCAAACTTTAAATTTCTAACTTTTATACATTGTACAGTAAAATTTTTTTTAAATCCACGCTATAATTTTCATTGCTATGAATTAAAGAATGAATAAAAAAATGTATAAATTTTCCAAATTGTGTCATTGTAAGCAATTTTAAACTACAAACATTGATCTCTTTCCTAAAATCTATAAAATTCTACTATAACCAATTTTTCCAAAAAATGGAAGAAATCGATCAAAATCGACTAAAATAGTATGTATTATAACGAACTTCAACATTTTATTTTCTTAGACATTTGTTTTTAGTTTAATAACAATGTAAAGAACAGTTAACAAACATAATTATTTGAAAAATGTATTATTGTTTATAACTATCTTCTCTTAGATAATTGCTAGAAAGTAGCGTTTTTTCTGAAAATTTTAAGTTTGCTCTGACTTTTTACTTGCAAGGAAATAATAAAACTAAGCAAAAGAGAAAATATTTTTTCAAACAATATTTCTTTTTGTGAATATGTTTTGCTGAAATAAAACAGGTTTTTGGAGTATTCTTCAAATTTTCTATATGGAATAAAATATATGAATGTCACTTTTTTCTTGAAGTAGTTCCTGAAAACTAAAAAGTCTAAGAAATGCTGAAATTTTCAGAAGAACTCGCGACTTTCTATCATTATTCTAGGAGAAGATAGTTATAAACAAGAAGGAATTTTCAAACAATTATGTTTGTAACTTACATTAATAATTATATGACTAACATAAGTAAAAAGTGGAGAAAAAGTTTAAAATTTCAGAAAAAAACGTAACTTTCTAACATTATTCAAAGAGAACATCATTAAAAATAATGAATTGTTTAAACAATTATGTTTTTTAAATTGGATTAAATATTACACCACTCGAATTCGAAAGTAGTCCGAAATAAAAAAGTGTGCAATGGAAAATAAGCTTTATTTTTTAAGGAAAATTTACGTCTGATTCGCCTTTTTCGTTTAAAAATGGATTTCGTTCTGTAGAAATTTCACCTTTTTTACTTGAAAATGCAACTTTTTGGTCAAAAATTATTCTGTTTCCGTCGAAAATTAATTTTTTTTATTGAAAAATCAATGCTTTTGTAGAAAATTCATATTTTTGTCTCAAAAATTCAACAAATTGGTAGCAAATTTAACTATATGGTTGAAAATGTATATAGTTTGTTGAAAATTCTTCTTTTCTGGTAGAAAAAATTTTTAACTAAAAGAGTAAGTTCTCACAAAAAAAAGATTTATTTTTAACAAAATTAATTTCCAACCATAAAAGACGAATTTTGAACAAAATACATAAATTGATGCAAATATTCTTAAAAATAATATATTTTTGATAATATGTACTACAATATAACAATTTATATTTTCATAAACAAATTAGATGAACAAATTCGAAATTTTGGAAGTTCAAGTACAATAAGTTCGTTCCTTCCATTCAAATAGCTTGAGATTAAGTTGAAAATCTAAGTCAGTCACAAATATTAATAAATATTTGCATGAAAAATGTATCATAGTTAATTATTAGTTATAAAATATTCCAGGAATGTTCACTAAGAGAATCTTAGCATGCAGCCTTATTATTCATCCCCAAGCCATTTTGATTTCAAAAGTAATTTTTGTCTACGGGCAACTGCACAAAATTTGTAATTTGTTTATCTAAACTGGTTCGGAACATTTGAATTGTTATATTTGACCAAATATTATCAAAGATATATTATTTTTTATAAGTTTTGCATCAATTCAGAGAATTAAGGGAAATCCATCCATAGAAATACGTAAAATTACAATATTTTGCTACAAACACTATTTAAACAATGGTTATTCGTAACTTTTCAATAATTTTTGTGAAGCGCAATTCTTACGTTAATATGTACATTGAATCAGCCTCATTGTTCAATATTTTTTAATTTAAAGTTATGAATGTGAATGCATTTTAAATTGACAACATTAAAAAAATGAATAATATGTAAGATAGTACATTTAATCAATTTTTAACTTAGTAGCGTGTACATTTGATAAATTTCAAATTCTGTGTGCGTGAAACTGATTTCCTTCAGATAGTAAAATTATTTCATTTCAAATTAAAAGCGTTATTAGTTCAATTATTTTAAATTGATGGAAACTGTTCCTAGACAAATTATTGCAAATAGATACATTAAAAATTGTACTCAAAACTCACTTTTGAAACATTAAAAAATTTTTAATTTGCGAAGTTTTCAATGTCCAGTTTAAAAGTCTTGAAATTTAATAAATATAAATTCTAAGCCTCCCAAATTAGAGTAATATATAGACAATCTATGAATGAGTATTGAATACAAAGGGATTATAAGTACACTGGATACTACTTTCAAGATCTCAGGTATGCCCGGCTCTAATCCGACGCCAGATATGCTTTGTAAATACAAGTGAGGGGAGACTGGCTGGCGGCAATGGTGGGGGTATATTTAGCAGGTACCAAAGTGCGAGTCGGGCGATGACCGTTCAAGGTACCCTGACCTAGTCAATGTCGTGCTGAACACTGTTTTAGTGTTATTACTCTATACCATTCAACTCAGTGAAGTCAAGTGCCTCCCTAGGGTTCGGGTATTGTGGAAAAATTGGTTGGCGGCCCTGCTGCTCCCCAGAATTATTATTAGTTGGGTTGAGACCGTAACAGCCCCTGACGCTTGGGTAATACCGTTGCGTCCCCTAGTGAGCCTAAGCGTGACCCCAGAGCCCTCTCCATAAAGAGGGGACCGCAGCCACGGTGTTGGCTGATATGTCCGACTCACTGATGCAGTAACTGCCAGTAAGTATTAGACGTTTCCCCGCAATCGCAGGGCAGTGACAAAGGATGTCAATAGCTGTCTCATCCTCCATTCCGCACAGACGACACAGAGGACTTTCCGCAAGCCCTATCTTATGTCTGTGATATCTGAGATTCCCATGTCCTATAAACATTTCTGTTAGGACTTTGATCTCTTTTCTCCCGAGCTTGAGTATTTCCCTTGCTCAGTTAAAATTAAGCTTTGAGCCCAAGAGTGTTTTGGCCTGTCTGCAACCAGTGACCAAATCCCACTCATTCTGATGTTCCTCAGTCAGCCAACTGTTAATTTCTTCAGTGACTAACCTACTGGAATTACCTACAACTGGCTCGGGTCCAGTAAAATTTCTTCTTGCTGCTAGTTTGGCTAGCCTATCCGATATCTCATTGCCCTTGATACCACTGTGTCCAGGGATCCATAGTAGAGTAACTCGGTTTTCCGTCGCTAGCATATTTAGTGCCTCAAAGCACTCCCATACTAATAGCGACGTGGTCGTTGTTCCATTCAAGGCCAATATAGCAGCCCTGCTATCTGAGCAGATACGGATGTTTCTTTTGTTGTCATACTCCTTTGCCTTGTAGGCGCACTGGAGTATGGCCATCATTTTAGATTGTAGAACAGTGG
>CAKNWT010250638.1:0-14415 GCA_932066315.1 Andricus coriarius | reverse complement strand
AGTGAAGAAAGCAGAGGTTGAAAAATTTCTACAAGATCTACTCCACAAGAAAATGCACGGAAACTTTCACAGAAATGTATAAAAACAGTCCTTGTCGAAAGAGCAAACTTTTGCTTTCCTCAGATAATCAGGGCTTATTCAGGTACATAGGGTTTTATTTTCGCATGCCAGGACGGGTTCATTTCCACCTTAGCGTACCGCGACCGCATTTTATGTCAAGAAGTTTCCAGCGCTAGGTGCAGAGCGCGTCGTGCACACGCTGAGTACCTAGAATACATTCTATCGACCTATGTCTACAGACATAATGCGGCCCTAAGAGTGCTTCATTACCATCTTTGTCGCTCTTACGGTCTTGGCCGCGACCTTGCCCTGCCGAACGCCCCAAGGGAGATAGAATCCATTGTCCAAAATGAAAAGCGCCTAATTTTCTGGAACTTCCATTTTCGGGCAGCAGTCTCCGTTGCACCCTCGAGGCCTGACATTGTTCTGCAAGGCTTAGAGAAACGAATTATATTCGTCATCAAGTTCTCGGCTCCGTCCGAATACAACATCACTGCCAAGGAGGCAGAAAAGGAGGAGAGGTATCAAGACCTTAAAAGGAAGCTGCAACGACTGTACCCAAAATAGTCGGTATAAGTAATTGTCCTTGTGATAGGTGCTCTCGGTAGTGCCAAACTATCACTGGTTCGTAACCTTAAAGCCATAGCCGCGTTGCAAAAATATGCGAAGGCACTAGCGACATGGATGCAGAAAGCTGTCATCCTCGGGTCGCTACGTGTACTTAAGACACACGAGGGTTTCGCCGGCTTTTCCTTGTGATTTCGTCGTGTACTGTGAACACCCATCTCACGGTTGTGAGAAGTGGCCATAAGTGTGATTTACCGCGGTTCTACTGGGAGCCGGTGTCATTTTTTAGACGGCAGTTGCTCACAGTGGGACCCTGCGTTGGTTGTTAAACCTTGTTTTTAAAATATATATGTATATATTATTTTTTGGTTCCTTTTGAATTGAACCGAAAGACCTATAACAAAGCCACCGGACGCGTCCTCGGTTTGTGGATAGAGGTTCCCTCTACCAAGGTTTTCTGCTAAATATGGCTGAATATCTGCTGAATATGAAAATTAATCTCCAAGCGGAGGCGCGACAACCCTACCGAAATCTGAATGGCTCCTGCGTGAGGTGTCTCAAATGATGACCCTGAGATACCGGGGGATCTCTCAGAGTATGCAGCAACCTAATTCTTGCTTGCGGGGCTCTACTAAGTTGGACTAACTTATTTCTCTAACTGCTCGTGGGAACAGCAATGTTAACATCTAACATATTTGTGGTAAGTGCGGCTCAAAACAATCGAACGTGCAGAGCTGCCGACAATGGGTCGGAGAAAAATATCGACTACCCTAGAGTTGGGGGAGCCAATGAAGACTGAGTCAGTGCGATGGACCGTCAAAATCTTAATACTTTTGAGTGGACGGATCGACTCAGGGACGACTTACTGGAGTGCTATGATACAAGTATGGCCTCTAAACAAGAAGGTAACATAGCGCGAGTGCATGCTCTTTGGTGCGAGAAGTCCAAGAGCTCTCGCATTTTTGGCATCAACGTCTGCGAAACCGTGCCGAGGATTTCCGGTTGAGGGGTTATGTAAGCCGAAGGCCTACTCAACCGCAGGCAGAACAAACCGACAACAGAGAAAGAGAGACGACACTGAGACCAACCGCGGGCAGGAATCCAAAGAGGAACAGCGATCATTTAGGTTGAGCAAAAATGTCAACATCCAGGTTTCTCTCAAGCACAAAGATCTGGCTGAACGGGATGACAAGCTCCGTGGAGATTTCCCGAAGATTCTGACCTCTGTACCATTAATTGTGGCGAGAACAGCGTGAACTGTGGCGGATGCAAAACCGTAAAAAAAACCAACGTTCGATCATAAGACCAAAAGACGAATGCATTAATTTTTCACAAACATAGGCTGGACAAGACTGTAAGCATCCCGCCGTCAGTGTATGATTGACTACATAAAATCTGCCAGGAATTTCACTGCCAGGGTTCGACAGTTCGAGCGCGAGGTTCGAATCCGCCATCACAGATTCAACAAGTCAAAACTGTTGACCATCATGCGGCATATTGTTGATTCTGTCGGACAAAATAAGAAATTTTACTCTGACTCTTGTCGAATTATCCAAGACCTTCCATTTACTGTCGACAACCCAGGAGAAATGCCCACCCATCAGTGCCGAGGGGGTGGAAAGAGTATTAAGAGGCATGAAAAACTATTCCGGTTCGGGACTAGATGGTATTAAGATCTTCTGTTGGAAGAAGTTTCGTTCAACCAACCAGTATTTGCCCCTCATTTTCACCTTATACCTAATGTCGGAAGAGCCTATTCCGGAGTGGGTTAGAGGAAGGATGCACAGTGCTCCTGCTGCAGATGGGCAACTTAGCTGACCCTAAGTTTTACAGGCCAATAATTTGACTAAAGGCGCAGTATAATATCTTCACAGCTATTTTTAAAGAAAGGATTGTTCGGACAATCGGACCTGTGTGTTTCTGGAGAGACCTATACATACCTGGGCGTGGTACAAAGCCGCATTCAGAATGTGATATCTGTAAGGGATACTCTCCGATGCAGATACAAATGTCTTATCTAACCGTTTCGGTCATCCGACCCATCGGCGAGCAACGAACATCCTTGCCGCCCCGGTAGTACTTTATTCATTTGGAGTGGTTTCGTGGACGAAGAAAAAGCTTAGACCCCTCAACAGCAGGTCACGAAAGGTTATGTACATACATTAAAGCATGCACCTTACGTCTTCTGTTTCAGGACTTTACATCTCACGACGTGAAGGTCGTGGCGGAATACTGCATCTTGAATGTCTTCACGACAGGACCATTCTAGGTAAAGCACATATAGTGGCAAATGGACGAGAACCCATCCATAAGATGGTCAGGAAACTTGAAGAAGTAGGCAAAGGAGAGTATATGTGCAAAGCAGCGGAGAAGGCGGCTGAAACAGTCGGATTTGATTTAAATATCAGGGGTAAGCAAAATGCATCAAACATTATCCATCCCTAACGTTTGCTTTCCTCAAATCACCCGAATTGAAGTTGGGTACGGAAGGTTTCATTTTTCCGTGTCAAAATTGTGTCATTTTCACATTAGCATAACGTCGCCTCATTTTGAGCCAAGACATTCTTGATGATAGCTGCAGAGCGTGTCATGCATACCCCGAGCATCTAGAAAACATTCTGTCTAGTTGTCCAACTCATGCGGGAACGACGTAAATCCAAAGGCACAATGCGGCATTAAGTGTGGTTTATTACCATATCTGTGACTCTTATGAAATTAGCTCCAATAACGCTTCGCCAAACGCTCCTAGGGAAATAGAGCCAATTGTCGAAAATGAGAAATGCCGCATATACTGTAACATACAACCAAGGAGAAGGATAAGAAAGAGAGGTATAAAGAAGACCTTATATGGGATTTTCGGCGGTAATACCCGGACGATGCTGTTAAGCTGGCCGTTCTGATCATCGTTGCTCTCGGAGATGCCAAGCTTTGACTGGTTAATAGCCTCAAAAGCATCCCTGCGTGTTAGCGAAATGCTGAGACACTTGCGGGGATAATACAGAAGGTGGCCGACTTTGGGACGCTTTGTGTCCTCAGGGTGCACGAGACTTTTGTCGGATCATCGTATTGAGTTCATCACAGACTGTAACCATATATCTCATTGTCCAGGAAGCCGCCAGATTCTTTCTCAGGCTGCTGATAGAGAGTCCCTGCACCAAGAGTTTCTGCTAAATATGGTTAAAATAATGAATAAGCAGTCGCGGACAATTGTCCGGGGATAGTCTGAAGGAAAAACCGCCAAGCTGAGGGCTAAATGCACCTGGTTAAGGTGTCTCACAACGTTGACTCTGGGATACTGGGCGAACTCCCAGATTATGCATTCTTATCCTTGCATGCCGGGCTCTGCAAGGATGGACAAAACATTTCCCTAACTGCTCGTGAGAACAACAATGACATCACCAAACCCAGCTGTAGATGCGGCTCAAAACGATCGAATGTGTAGAGCTCCTGACAATGGGTCAGCAAATAGTGCCGATCACCCTAGAGTTCGATGTGCTGAAAACAGTTTTGATGGAAACACGACAACGAAACGGCGAAGCGCTCACATTGAGTGGACGAATCGACTCAAGGATGACTTGCACTAGGAACTATAGATCAGAAACTTAAATGAACACGCTGTATAAGATGTTTACAGCTACCCTGAACAACAGGATTATACGGAGAATGGGTTATGTGTGTGCAGTATACCAGCACTACCACCTCTGTCTGTTAAAAAGCTTGAAAAATCATCCATTCATAGTGAGATAAAGAAAGAGAATGATGCCCCTTTGAAAAACTAGATTCACAATCTTATCTGGAAATTATCGCGTGAAAATAGATCGCGTCAGTACTTATCGATGGAGCTAACGTTTACTTTTCTCAGATTATCTGGACTTAATTCAGGCACAAATAGTTTCATTTGCGCTTGCTAGAAAATCATATTTATCGCTCTTACAGTACTGGCCGAGACGCTGCCCTACCGAACGATCCAAGAGAGGTAGAGTTCTCCAAGACTTTGAGAAGCGAACTATATTCGTGCTTGAATTCTCGACTCTGGCCGACTACAACATGACAGTCAAGGAGGAGGAAAAGAAGGCTAAGTATCGAGACCGTACATTTGAAACAATACTCGGGTGCAATAAATATGTCCAAGGAACTTGCTACATGGATGCAGAGTGATTTCATTCTTGAGTCACTTCATGTCCTTACGACACATCAGGGTTTCGCCGGCCTGTACTAATTTCTGCGTGCCCAGTGGCCAACAATCACGCGCTCGTGAGACGTGGCCATAGGTGTAATTTACCGTGGTTTGACAGGGAGCCAGTGTTATTTTGCTGGATAGGAGCTGCTCTCAGGGTGCACTGCTGTGGTTATCTAAGCTTCTTTTAAAACAAAATTAACAACTTGTTGCATTACCTCAGTCACAACTGCCTTGACGAATTCTGATGTTTCTACTATGTCTGCTACCTTTGACCGAAATTTTGTTACTCTGTTTGTAAGCATGAATTCCTCATCAATATCCTCATGAATCTGTGATTAAACGTAAAATAAAACTCAAACAAGGCCAATATGGGAAGATTAAGAATTTAAACAATTACGGTTGGTGTTAGGGTTTCACACTGAATCCAGGTTTTCATTTTGGTTTGCTTGAATGGCCTCTCTTATCAAATAGAGTACTGGTAGGTATTGAATCCAGTACTTCTTTCCTGATTATGTATCGGATTTTCCTATTAATGCGCGAAAAACGTACTAGATTCAATACATATAAAATAGTCAAGAAAATCTCATTTTCTCTCGCGCTCCAAGTCATCCCAGAGTCCTTGGAATTTCAGACAAACTGACCCATAGTATTAGTAAATTTTGTTTTATTTCAGGTGGATTCCATGTAAATTCATCATAGCAATTGGTAAAGATATGGAAGTTCGATTCTAAATTGTCTTATTTTACTTTTTGAAATCGGAAATTGTTTGTACTGGAAGACAGTTTTAAATGAAAAAACTAAAAAAAAATTAGAATTGGAATTTGAAAAAAAAAATGACAAATCCAAAAAGCGTTTTTGAATAAGGCAATCTACAATCTTTTAATTGCCTTTTACCATAGGAGAGCTCAAATGTGCTTTATGATTCTTGCGAGTACCAACGTGGGAACTTCAGTAATTCTCGAGAAAATAAATGAAACATAATGACCTGCACCATCTCGGCGTTGCGTAAACGCAAAGCAGGTTTGGGATGAAAAGATCTCAACAAAAAGCTACCAACACTAACAAAGGACGCCGCACATTCCTTATGGAAAAGCGGTTTCAGTTGATTTGGATGAATTTGTAATATGTTACGTATCTCAGCGTCCCAAACAAATGTCCCTATGGGCGCAAGGCCCAAAACCTCGCAGGCTGCGAAATAAGGTCCGCTGAATTCAGTATCACCGGGTATTAGCTCTACTTGCTCTACTTACCTGATACCTACTTCAGCGGGCCTTATATCGGAACCCAGGGGGGTTTGGCCTTTGCGCCCAGGGAGACATTTGTTCAGGACGCTGAGATACAAAAAATATAACAAATTCAACCAAATTAACCGAAACCACTTTTCCATAAGGAATGTGCCGTGTCCTCTGTGTTGATCTTCATTCTGGGATATCTCACAATCATGTTCCGATGAAAACCAAAGTTCTATTCGAGTGGCCTTTTACTTTTTTTCTGCGTACAAATAAAAGAAGTTTAATCATAAATAATGTTCACTGTTTGCAGGATTACACTTTCTTTATTTGTAGATATTTTTTCAGTTTCATTTGTTTTCTAAACCAGCCATCAAACTGAATTTCCAGGCCTAAACCTTATGAATGTCCACTCAGGTATATAATTCTTTTTCCTTATTTATTTAAAATGTCAAACTCCCATATTTTCGCAAATTCACAAATTGTTTAAAAATATTTCCAAGTGTTATTTCTTACTAGTAAAGCCATAAATCTGCTTAATCACAGTCTAATCCCATTAAGTTACGAACAATTGGTGTGATAAATTGAAGTACTATAGAATCTCCCTGTAGTTAAATTTAACACAAAGAGGTTTAAATTTAAATTATAATATATAAGAATTTTAAATATATTTAGGATTTTAATCCCTTACTGTTTAAATGCCAGAAAATATAGGTATTTATTAAATGATTAGAAAGGAAAATTGTTGGCAAAACTGTTGCTGATAACTTTAATATTATCCCTATTGGAGTAATCCTTGGAGAAATCTTGTGTGTTATTTTCAGACAGGGTTTACACAAGAAACTGCACATATATGTTCAAATTCATCAAGAAAATGCACAATGATTTTTGGATTTTTCGAGTAAAATCCCTGGGAGGAGTATAGTGAGACAGGCTCTGCGGTACCTCCGGCGATAAAATGGAGACCAGCCATTTAACGACGTCAACACAGTTAAGGGGCCGTTCAAGTATCACGTCACGCCCTAGACGTATGACGTAATACTTCAAATCCACCTTAAATTGGTGAAAAATTCAAAATCACAACAGGGGAGATAAATTCAAAATTGCAAAGCGGTAGTAAATTCGAAAGATGTAACAGGGGCAAGAACTTCAAATTTGAAAGTTTTACATTGAATAAACCGAGTATGCGCGTGTGTCAAGATTACTCAAAGGTATGCCTGTAAAGTAAATCCCTTCCTAACCGAACAACATATAATACATAGCTATACACTGCATGATCGTATATAGATAAAGTAGATTCTTCCAATATTATTAGTCGGTAATGTAAACTTCTGGTATGTATTCTTATATATGTCGGTATGGTAACATCAAGTAACATTACTGACCAGAACCTAAAGATTCCACACAAATTCTCGAATGCCTTCAGATTAGCTTCGAAAGTGAATACTGGCCAAGCGAAAGAAAAGTAGTAGTTAATAATAGGTAGCGCGTGAGATCTATTGAAGATTCCCCAAGTTCAAGAACCTTCTAGTAGTAGAAGTAGATTGTGGTTAACGACCAATAAAAGAAGGTATCGGAGAAAAAACGTAGTCAGTCAGTTTCCGGCTAAAAAGTGATAACTATCTAAACTGACTGATAAATATTGAAGTAAAGTTGAAAAATAGTGTTAAATGCCTCTTAGGCGTGTTGCAACCAAATGAGTGTGCAAAACTTGTTATTCTTCTCGAGCATAAACTGGAGAAAGTGAAAAAGTGTAAGGTTTTGACCAACATTATTTCTGTGACTAGCCATAGGGGTACCTTCCCGCCCCCCATGAGACGTTGGAAAGAGGAAGGTATGTGATCTACATTATTGCTGTGGCTAATCATAGGGGTGCCTTCCGGCATTATCTCATTTTTCTAAAAAAATAATGGATCGAGGCCATAAGTTTGAAAATCATAAAAGATGTATTTTTACGAGGGCTACAACTTTCATTCAAGATTCTTCCCGCTCAAACCAATATTTATCGAAATATAGTGCAAAATCAATAAAACACAATTTTTTGGTGTTTTAACCTTTGAAAAGTAGTAGTTCCGAAAAGTACTTACCTCCTGAAGTTTTGGCAAAACATACTTATTGAAACATTATCCAAATGTTTTGGAAAAATAATGGATTGAGGCGATAAATTTTCCCAAGATAAAATACTTTTTTTTTGCAATACAACTTTCATATAATACTTTCTACTATCAACACAATATTTATCGAAATATAGTGAGAAATAAATATATTTTTTGGTGTTTTGACCATAAAAATAAAATTGTCTGGTATTTTCACTATCATTTATGTAATCAGCGAGTCAAAATGGTAAGTATATATAGTTTCAAGTCAATCGGGGGTAAGTACTTTTCGGAACTGCACCCGTAATAAAAGTGTGCACTTTTTTTTAAATTTAGTATAATTTTGTTAACTTAAGGGTGTTGGTTCAATCCGACTTGGAATTTTTTTTATAGTTACGTCACTGACTCAATATATAATTTTTGAAAAGTATTTGAGAACGAAAGAAAGAAAACTTTTCAGATGTATAAGGTTTTGCGAGATCCTGGGATCAATGAAATTTAAGGAAATTAAGCCTTTTGCTGAGGCAATTATTATTTTAAATGAAATTATGAATTATTTGAAAGGGAGCAATCTGCAGATAGCAGAAGACAGAATTTGAACGGCGAGAACCGTTTACGAATTCATTTTTTTACTCACAATTCTGACATCACAGAAGAAATCGCTGCAGTTGTCTTGTAGTTGAAGACCCACGACTCGATGATGGTCAATATACATTTTGCGAAATACGTCGCAAAATGGAGAGAGACGGGTACAAATGTGAGGTATCCTGTCTGTGTGAAGACTATAAAACTGTAGTTGTAAGCAGCAAAGCAAACACGCATTGAGCCACCTGTCAAAATCATACTGCGAATCTCCGATGCTCTGAAGTACGAAATCAGTGATGCCAACGTGGGCGCCTTTTCTACTGCGCTTGCGGTTGGGCCGCGCACTGGTTGGCCGTAGTTGGCGCGCAATTCAAAATTGGATCTTTTGAGAATGCATACAAAATATTAAAAACATTATAAAAAATAATTTTGAATTACTTTTTCAACAAATTTAATTAAATTTGTAGAGGGCATAATTTAAAAATTTTAGAATTTGAAATTGACGGTTTTGGAATTCATTGCTGGGTGACTTGATAAATTTACAAATTATAAAGAAAAGTGGACACTTGCCACTTTTGTAATGTTGGAATTATGAATATGGAAATTTTTTAATATCGTTACTTATAGTTGGGTGACTTGTTAAACTTGGAATTTATAAATAAATTTGGAGAGGGCCTAATTTGGAAATTTCAGAATTCGAGATTGATGGTTTTGAAATTTACTGCTGGATGACTTGATATATTTTTTATTTAAAAAGAAAAGTAGACACTTGCCACTTTTGTAATGTTGGAATTATGAATGTGGAAAATTTTTTAATATCGTCATTTATAGTCGGGCCACTTGATAAACTTGGAATTTATCAATAAATTTGCAGAGGGCCTCATTTGGAAATTCCAGAATTCGAAATTGATGGTTTTTGAATTTATTGCTGGATGACATGATAAATTTCAAATTATAATTTCAATATTTTCAAATTATAATTTCAAATTGAATAAATTTACAAATTTACATACAATCATAAATTGGATTATAGGACTTGCATGTTGGTGGCGGAAGTGAGAACGTGTTAAGTGACAGGTGGTGAGAGGATTTTGCAAAATTTGTGTGAAAGGTGTGAGTGGAGTGTGAAGGTGGAAGCCTAGGAGGTGAGTAGGGTTGTGTGGGGTGAACTGGGCAGATGAAAAGTAATTTCCAGCGTACGAGTGAGGTGGGATTCAGTTAGTTAGAGAAAGTGAGGTTAGGTTGGCAAGGAGTCGAGGAAGTTTGGGGTCAGGAGTCTGGGGCCTTCGCGGTGTCAAGGGTGGTGTACGCAGAGTTGGGAGATCTCAAAGGAGAGAAAGGGGTGTATGCAAGGGCTGTGAGGAATCGAAAAATAAAAAAAAATAAAAAAATAAAAAAAAGGAAAATTTGGCGGCAATAGAAGGCACTATTCGCCAAAGCCATCTGTTGGTTGCGGAGGTGACTGAATGGAGTGGTCCCAGTTACCGACGGCAGAGCGGGAGGTGGGCAGTGAGAGTGCTGGTAGTGCGAGTAGTGAAGTCGACGGGGAGGAAATTTTGCACGTGTCACGACGGCCAACAGTGCGTGGTCGGGTTTCAAGGAGCGCGTCGAGGAGAGGGAGAAAACGGGACGAAGGTAGCGAGAAGGTTAGAGAGAGAGCATCAAGCGCAAGTGACGGGGAGGATCTCTGGAAGCGGAAGAAAGACAGCCAAGAGAGTCCGGAGAAAAGTGAGGTAGCGAGGCCGTTCAAAAAGAGCGGGAGGGCACGTAGGTCACCCCCCCCCCCAATGGAGGGAAGGTCAGAGAAAGAGGCTCTCAAGATGCTACTAGGCGAGATCAGGGGGCTGAGGGAGGACGTAAGGGGAACTAAGGAGCAGATGGAAGGCATGAGGGAGGATTTGAGAGTCAGAGATGAGAAGTGGGAAAAAGAGATGAAAGATCTGAGGGAGAGAGTAGAAGGGTTAAAGAGGGGTAGGAAAGAAAAAGACGGTAAAATAAAGCAAATGGAAGAGGAGATTAGGGGGTGGAAGGAAAGGACGGAGAAAAGGCTTGAAAAGGTGGAGGGCAGGGTGGCAATGAAAGTAGTTGAAGCGGGCGCAGGGCACGAGATTAAAGGTGTTTGGGAGAGGGTTGGTATTATGATAGAAAAGAAAGTGGGAGAGCGTAGGAATGAAAAGGAGGAGAGGGCGGATAGGGAAAAGATAAGGGCAATGGAGATGAGAATGGAGAGAAGAGAGAAGGAGGACAGGAAAAACAATATTGTGATAAGAGGGTTGAAGTTAAAGAGCGGATAAGAAAGGGAGGGAGTGGAAGCGTTGCAACAGAGCATAGGGAGGGGTACAGAGATGGTAGGGAAAGTTAAGTTGAAGGGGAGGAAGGAGAAGGAAGTGGCGGATGTGGAGTTGAAGAGCTGGGAAGAAAAGTTGGGGGTAATGCGTAATAAAAATAAGATAAAGGATAGGGGAGTTTTCATCGATCATGATTTGACGATAAAGGAAAGGGATGTGCAGAGAATGCTGTACGACAAGGCTAGGAGAGAGAGAAGTGAAGGGAGATTGGCGAAGGTAGGATATCAGAAAATAAGAATAGACAAGAAAATGTGGGTGTGGGACGAGGAGAAAGAGGTGTTGAAGGAAGTGCAGGGGAATTTATTTCGTAGGAAGTAGGGGGTGGGGTGATGCAGGGTAGAGGAGTAGTGAAGGTGCTATACTGGAACGTAGCAGGGATAAAGAAGAAGGACGAGGAGTGCTGGAGGTATATACAAGAGTTTGATGTTGTGGGACTGGTAAGACGTGGGTAGAAAGAAAGGATTGGGATAGAATAGAGCTAAAGCTGCCAAGGGGGTATAGGTGGAGACTCTAGGAGGCGGTCAGAGTCAAGAAGAAAGGAAGAGCTAGTGGGGGAATTATAACGGGGGTTAGAGAGGTATTAGAGGAAGTAGTTCATGGAGAGGAAGAGGGGGAGGGAGTGCAAATGAAAGAAGTAAAGATAGGAGGAATCACGTGTAAGTTTGTGACAGTATACAATAATGATGGGATGGAAAGAATTAAGGCAAAGGTGGAAGACTTGCTAGGCGAAAGAGAGGAGGGTATGGTGGTGCTGGATGGGGACTTTAATGCGAGGATGGGGAGGGCAGGGGGCCTTTACAGGAAAGGGAGAGCTGCGAAAGGAAATCGAAGGATAAGATAATAAATAAGGAGGGTGAGATTCTAAGGGACTGAATGGATAATAGAGGCTGGGCGGTGGCGAATGGTATGGCAACTGGGGACGAAGAAGGAGAATACACATGTGTAAGTAAGTTGGGGGTAGGGTATCGGTGATAGACTATGTAGTCATGAATATGAAAGAGTGGGAGGAGATGGAAAGATTCGCAGTAGAAGGAAGAGTGGAATCTGACCATCAGCCATTAGGGTTATGGGTAAGGGGTGAGAGTGGCGGAAGGCAAGGGAGTGAAGAGGGGTCGATGGGGGAGAAGGTGAGCTGGCCGAGGGAGGCGATAGATAGGTATAAGGAGCAGTTAGGAAAGTTAAGCTTTGAAGGAGAGTCGGTGGAAGTGATATGGGAGGAATTAAAAGAGAAAGTGAAAAGTTGCGTGCAAAAGAAGGTATTCAAAAAGAAGAAGAAAGGAATGGTGAAGGTATGGTGGGATATGGAATGTTAAACGATAAAAAGGAAGGTGAAGAGGAAGTACAAGAAGTGGAAAGAGGGCACAGCGAAAAGGGAGGAGTACGTAGAAATGAGGAAGGAGTTTATATTGATGTGTAAGAAGAAAGAACAGGAAAAGAAGAAAGATCTGGAAGAGGAGTTAGGAAATGTCAAGACAGAGGGGGATGTCTGAAAGATAATAAAAAGGTTTAGAAAGCGTAGAGTAGGGATAAGCGAGAAGATAGGGAGTGAGGAGTGGAGGGCATTTTCTAAAGAATCATTTCAGGGCTCAGATTCAAGGAAGAGGGCCGGTGGGAGTAGAAGAACGCGGGAGGCACAGATGGAAGAGTTGGATGATGAGGAGATCGAGAAACAGATAGGAAAGTTTAAAAGCTCAAAAGCAGCAGGGCTGGAGGGGGTAGAGAACGAATCATGGCTGTTTAGTACACAAGAGGTTACGGAGAGGCTGAAGGAGGTGGTGAAGAAAGTATGGAGGGGGGGAGCGATTCACAGGAGGATGAAGAGAAGGGTTAATAGTCCTACTGTATAAGAAAGGAGATAGAAATATACAGGAAAATTATAGAGGGATTACGCTAATGAATACGGCGTATAAGGTATACGCGATGGTGGTGGCGGAGAGGCTGCGGAAGGATGTCGAGTGGAAAGGAATATTGCCGAAGACGCAGGCGGGCTTTAGGGCGGGTAGAAGTACTATTGACAATGTCTACGTTCTGCAGCACGTGGTGGATAGAGAATTAGCGAAGAAGGGGTCGAGAGTGTACGCGTTTTTCGTAGATCTCAAAGGCGCGTTTACTTCGGTGGATAGGGGTAGGTTGAGGGAGGCGATGGAGGATACGGGAGTGGAGAGGGGCCTGATCGTGAGGGTAAGGGAGATATATGAAGAAACCAAAGATAAAGTAAGGGGATGGAGGGGATTTCGGAGGGATTCTGGATGGATAGAGGGTTAAGGCAAGGATGTCCGCTTAGCCCAATGCTTTTTGCGATTTTAGTTGCGGATATGGAAAGTAAGCTGGATGCCGGGGTGGTAGGAGGAGTCAAGATAGGAGGGGTTAGAATTTGGTCACTGGCGTATGCAGATGACATAGTGTTGCTGGCAAAGAGCGAGGAGGCCTTAAAGGAGATAATGAAGAGGTTGAGAAGGTACCTGGATAGGACTAGGTTAGAGCTGAATGCAGAAAAGTCTAAGGTTATGGTGTTCAGGAAAGGAGGTGGGAGGGCTAAGGGAGGGGAGTTTGTGTACCTGAGATTCGTGTTTCGGAGGAATAACGGAGTGGATGGTCACATAAAAGAGAGAGTGCGGAGGGCAAATGTGGTGAAGAGGCAGGTCACGGGGTTGGGAAAGAAGTTATTCGCAGATGATTTTGAAAGGAGAATGAAATTGTTTGACTTGCTAGTGATGAGTGTGCTATTGTATGGCGTAGAGTATGGGGGTGGAAGGAAAGTGAAGTGGTAAATAGGACACAGGAGAGGTATGTAAAGTGGACATTGGGGTTGGCAAGGAACACGCCTAATTATATTGTCAGGAGGGAGGCGGGCAGAACGAGTGTAGGGATTATAGCTTGGAGTCGGGCGTGTAAATATGAGGAGAAATTTTTGGAAGAGGGGGGAAGTAAGCTGGTTAGAGAGTGTTGGTGGGAGAAGGAGAACAGGAGAGGGGGTGGGAGGATGGAAGCTGAAAGGAAAAGGTATTTTAGAGTGAATGGATTACAGATGGATGAAGTGAGAAGGATGCATGAGGAAGGAAGGAAGGTATATGAGGTGGTTAAGGAAATCGGCATGGAGAGAGAAAAGACAGCAGAGGAAGAGAGAATAAGAGAGTCAAGGTTTAACGGGAACTATGTGTGGATTATGCCAAGGCCGAGAGCGCAATATTTGTGCGAGAAAGGAGAGAAAGATAGTCAGGAGCTTATAGCGAGGATGAGATGTGGGTGCATGGAGGATTTTAATAGATTCTGGCTCTCTTGGGAAAAGAGGATGTGTCAACTATGTGGGAAGGGGTATGCAAAAGTGGAACACTGGCTGTTGGAGTGTG
>CAKNWT010250636.1:0-17647 GCA_932066315.1 Andricus coriarius | reverse complement strand
TTCCGCGAATCATAGTTCAGAGCTAAACCGCTAGGCAGCCCATTAGATGTGACTCCTTCTCGCAAGAGAAATGGATCACCCAGAAAATAAGTGAGAGATAACTTGCGTTCACGATTTAAGCTTGCCATTGCATCTGCTCGCCGTTTTTGAAGTCTGAAATATTTTTTCAAAATATTTAAGATTTTTTTGGAATTATTTGATAGCTTTGCTGTCATAGAATAATCAATAATTTAATCATTTATATTTTCTCAGAGATTATAGGAGAAAAATTGGAAAAATAATGGATACTTTTTGGCATGATAAAATTACATTTTTATAAAATTTTATCAATTTTGCAATGGATTCTTTAATTAATACAATTTTTGTTAAAAATATTACATTCTTCAGCAAATTTACGTGAAAATGAATTCAATTTTTAAAAATAAAAAAATTATAGGCGGACATGAACCTATGTTTTAACCTAGGTCTAAGCATAGGTCTAAACCTAGGACAGACCTGGCTTTTTCTTTCGGCCACGTGGACCAAGTCCCAAGAAAAGACCAGGTTTTTTCGGGAAGTGTGCTATGTGGGATCAGTCCCAGTCAAGTAGAACTATTTCATCTACGATTATTATACTGATAACTGTTAAAGGAGAAATAAGTTTTGATGATATTAGAACATTCAATGGTAATACACACGATACCTTTCACAGCGCATGTTTAGCATTGGGTCTCATCGAAGACGACACAGAGAGGGATCCTGCAATGACAGAAGGAGAAATATAGATTATGCCTTATCAATTAAGGCATTTGTTTGTACGTATTTAATATACTGCCATCCAAGCAATCCAGAAGAACTCTGGGAAAAATTCAAAGATTCTATATCCCAAAACTTTCTAAGAAATTGCACGTTAGAGGAAGCACATCGAAGAGCATATATTGAAATTAATACTTATCTCTTACGTGACAGATCTGATGTTAGTTATTTTCCAACGATGCCGCAATTAAATGAAATCAATATAATTATCGATGAACAAGCTAATGATGATGAAATTTCAGCTCACCAACATGAAGAGATTGGAAAAAGACAATATGCAAAATTTAACACAAAACAGAAGGATATTATCGATAAAGTATTGAATGTTTTCATTACAAATGAAACAAGTACTTCATGTTTCTACATTGATGGGCCAGGTGGATCAGGCAAAACATTCATTTACACTACATTGTATAATTTTTTACGAATAAAATAGAAAACTATATGCACAATTACAGGAATCGCTGCAATATTACTTCCCCATGGGAAAACTGTGCACAAAACTTTCGGTATGTCTGTTCCTCTATTTTCTGATTCCCTATCAAACATCCGAAATCAATCAAAAGATGCACAATATTTGAGAAGCGTCGATATTTTCATTTGGGATGAGGCTCCAATGGCACCAAGATATGCATTGGAATTGATTGACAGAACTCTTCGATGAATAACGGCTTGCCATTTGGCGGGAAAAAACGCTGTTAGGAGGAGATTTTAGGCAATTTTTACCTGTGAAAGTCGGTGCTACACGAACTGAATTGGTAAATTCATCTATCAAGTTCAGTGCATTATGGAAACATTTTCCCGTGTTTTCATTAACTGAAAATATGCGAACTTTACCAGAGGAAGCAGAATTTGCTAAGTATCTGTTGTCGGTTGGCAATGGTAGTTTCAATGACAATGATAATAATCTTTTAGCACCAGAATAATGTGTAGCTCCTAGAACTGACAATATAGTAGAAATCATGTTTAAAGAAACAATTATTAATCGTAGCTATGCAGATCTAGCTAAGATGACCGTATTGTCTGCACGTAACGTCGATGTTAAAAAAATCAATTGCAGAGTTGACAAAACAGTCGAGAAAACAGAACGGATTTACACAAGTATAGATAGTACGGAAAATTGCGATAATGGAGATATTACTAATGTGATACTGCCGGAGTTTCTGAATACTTTGAACCCTCCTAATTTTTTACCGTATGAATTACGGTTAAGAAATAATTCGATTGTAATGCTCATACCAAACTTAAGTTTCAATGAAGGCTTATGCAACAGAACGCGATTAAAAATACTTGAACTTGCTAATAACCTTTGAAGATGTCGTATCTTAACAGGGGATAAAGCAATAAATATTGTGTTCATGCATCGCATTTCATTATATTGTGACGACGTTTACCCTTTCGCTTTTAGGGGGCGGCAATTTCCAATCAAATTAGAATTTGCGATGACAATTAATAGAAGCCAAGGACAAACTTTCGAAAAAATTGGAGTAGATCTTCTTAAAGATGTATTCAATCATAGACAATTGTACGTGGCATTTTCTCGACTTACATCTTGGAAATCTTTACGTATTTTCTTGGGAGAACAACGCCCGAATGAAATGATTAAAAATTCTGCATACACAGAATTATTTGACTAAAATAATTAGTTCACTTTTTAAACAATGGATAAAAAATGTTTTCAAAACATCTTGAGGTCACAGGATACTTTACTATACAACAATTTAGATTACGTGGATTTTTATTCACAATCTACAATTTCAAACAAAAATATTACTGCCAAGATGTAAAGAACATGAACACGGACGTCTGACAACCATTATTTTTTTGAAAAATTATTCACAAAAACCTGCGTAAAGTAATTTGCTCTTACGGCAAAGTTTCACATGCCCTCGAATTCTTTGCAGCAAAATAAATTTTCAAATACGAAACACGCGCGCTCAAGCGCCCGATCGGTCTCGTTATTGTAAATTGCAAAACTAGGATTGTGTTGATTTTCTTAAGGCAACCTATAGATTTCTACTTCACGCACTAAAGAATGTTTGTGCACACAAAAGTAATTAAAATTATAAAGAAAATTTAGGAACGTTTTTTTTTCTTAATTTTAAAATTGTATGTATACATAAACGTGCCAATTCCTATTTATCGCACTGATTTTTTTCACCACACTTACATACACATGCAATGAGATACGAAGTTAAAATTTTTTTTAAAAAACGTACTGAGGCAAGTTTTTTTGGTTTGTTGGAAACCCATGTAGAAACCGCCCCATTTGTCCCCATTTAAATTACGGCAGTAGTCAGAATATTACCAAAACAACTGGATTAGTAACTTCTAATCAGGACCCTTTGAGGCACTGCTACGTTTTTTTACTCCTTATGATTAGAAAAAATATGTGCGTCTAGTTAGGCCCTAATCTTGTATTTGAGCCATGCTTTAGTTGGTTCCTAAATTAGATGAAAGAACCAAAAAATTCTAGTTAGGCACTGGTCGGTCGTTAGTCAGCATACCCCAGATAAACTTTCTGAAGATGGCGCTGCGGTATATATGATGCAGTGCCATATTCAGAAGTTCGTATGCATTAATTATGCTTTACTAAACAGGCAAATGGCTGCTCCAAGAACACGTGACAGCAAACTGAAATTTATTTTCATCTGAAGCATCCGAGTGTTCAACACTTATAAACACGTGTTTTTAATGAAAATAGCACAACAGGATTTTTGTTGAATAAAGTTCGAGTAGTAGTTTTGTTCAATTTTATTTATTGTATATACTGAATGGGGTGTGTGAATATAACCAAAACAATTTGGGCCAAATATAAGAAAAACAGTTAAGTTTGCACTGAGTATGCAAAACCCAGTGAAAAAAATGAAAATAATAATTTGGCATGACAGAGAGCAAATGTTCAATATTCAGATGTTGTGTCAAATTATTGGTCTAAAATTGGTGTGTAATTAAATATTCTTATTGATTTTGTTGTTGGCAAATCGTTTGTCACATATATTTATATCATAGCTGAATGGTGAACGCACCGGAAAACAGAGAGGGTCTAGGCGGGCGGTTGAAGGGCATTCTCGTTAGGACCTTGTTAGAAGTTCTAGATAGATCCTGGATTAAACAGCGTTACAGAACTAGTCTGGCCCTCCCTATTTTTCCCGGACAGCGCCGAATCAGAAATAGGGAAAACTAGCAGGTGCTCTTCCAAGTCCTGATCGCAATTTCTACATGGGAAAGGTTCATCTCAAAGGACCTCGAGTTTTCAACCTTTGCCTGTGCAAGTGCTTCGACTTAAAACAAAATGCCCCATAGACACCTTATCTATTACAAAAAGACGTATGAAAATAAAACCTTCCTCTGCAGATGCACGCTGAGACGAGAATTTCTCGAATCCCGCTTGATGTTGCCCGTGTTCGATATATTTTAATTCCCGAGAACATTAGGTTTTCAATTGTTTATTCTCGTCCCGTCCCGACTTGAATATCTTGATGATGTTTATGTTAAAAAATTTCTTTTTAATAATTTATGTGAATGGAGGAAGATATGGAAGTGCTGGAATCAGGTAAAAATAAAGAGGGTCGAAAACGATCGTCGGAACCAGCGAGTTCATGAAAGTAATAATTTGACACTAAATCAATTGAATAGATTAAATACCTTTGCAAAATCTAATCGCTTAATGTCTTTCGTTATATGAGGTTAGAAGATGGTAAACAAAAGTAATTCTTACAACTGTATCCAATTATAAAGATTTTTTTTAAATAAAGCAGCCAAACCTATTTCTATGGAAAGTTATCAATATTTAGTTGACCTAAATTACAGTTGGATAGTTATTAATTATTTATTGAGGAACTATTATTTATATACTTTTTAAATCAAGAAAAAGAATATGGAGTCAGTAAGAGAATAAAAAAATAAAAATTTACTTATATCTTTTTAGAAAAAGTTACAGTTATTGTAAATAATTTTTTTAATTTTTACTGAGAATATTATGGATTGTACAAGTATATTAAAAAAATTAATGTATGAACTTTTGCATTTCAAACATGGGGTTTATATGCGTTTATATGTTTGAATTATATGTAACTAGCTGTTACCAGCGGGCTCAGAAGCCTCGGTGGCTCAGACGATAGCGTGTCAGACTTCCATGCAGGTCTGAGGTTCGATCAATGAGCCGGGTACCAATGGAAATTTTTCTATGTACTTTTACAGAGGCTTCGGTGGTTTCGGAAACCACCTTAAACTGTAGGTCCCCTCAGAAAAAGCTGGTGCCCTACTAAGGATAAATGGGCCCTTTCGAGTGCCTAACCGTGAGGGTCGAAGCCGATTTTGAGAAAACTCGAAAATGAGGCAGCGATCTCTTTGCGTTTGAGGCTCGTACGGTGGACTCCTGCTCGGCGGTCGCTGGCCAATTTCGAGTAATAAACACACAAACACACACACATACACTTACATAACACACCAGGAGAGTGCTTCGAATCTCTGCATCTAACTGATGACATCAGAGGGAGCGCTCCGTCCACCCTAGTCTGGCCGTATCCTCTCTCCTGCGGCCTGCTACGGAGGCTGCCGAATGACAGAGTGGGTGGGGCTCACTTTGCCTGAACAAAAAAGAAGGACGTCATTTACTGTGCGATAGTTACGCCTGGCATCTGAGAGGCATAATCTCAGAATGTTGGTAAGAACCAAACCCACAATAGGCTTTCATAGCTTGAGCACCAGGGGGGCCTCACGGGCCCCTCCGCCCACATTACAAAAAAACTAACTGCGTAAGCTCTGATCGCATTTATATTTTCTGAAACCCCTAAAACATTATCCTGCTTACGCCCCTGATTGTATACATATTTTTTTCACCCCTTAAAACACCGTCTTGCTTACGCTTCTGATCACATATATATTTTCTTAAACCCCTTAAACACCCTCCCGCGTACGCCCATGACCGCATCTATATTTTATTGAACTTCTACAACACCCTTCTGTACACGCCCCTGATCGCATTTATTTTATATTTCCTGAAACCCCTACAGCACCCTCCTGCGTACGCCCCTGATCACGTTCATAAATTTTGAACCCCTAAAACACCATTCTGCATACGCCCCTGATTATCATCTGGCAACTGTAGTACCTATCTGTCATGGATAGAGGGACTAAACAACCTTCAAAATGTATAAGCTTGCTCGATCTTGCTCGTTTTTGAGATTCCTGACTAAAATCAGGAGAGTAATCATAATATTATTGATAATAATAGTAAGAATAAATAGTAATAACAAGACTGAGGGATTTCTTTTTGTCTGTCAAGACGGCGTTATAGACACCTTAGTTTACCGCGAATGCATAATGAATATACCTGTAGGCGATACTAACTGCTGAGCGTGTAAGCAAGAGCCAGAAACACTTGGACACGTTCTCAGTGGATGCTCCAAGTATGCACGTTACGGGTACATCGAGAGACACAATGCGGCTCCAAAGTGTTATACTACCATCTTAGGCACTTCTATGGTGTTGATCTATTGCCCGTCTTGCCATACGCCCAGGGGGAACTCGAGTCAGTTGTGGAGAATGATCAGTGTAAGATCTACTGGAATTTCTCATTCTCCACCACTTAACGTATCAGTGCTACGAAGCCTGATATTTTCCTCCAAGATCTGAAGACTAAGATCATATACGTGATTGAATTCTCGGCACCAGCCGATTGTAATATCACAGCAAAGGAGGAAGAAAAACGGGCGAAATATCAAGCACTTCTTTTCTAGCTGAGTACGCTGTACCAAGGCTACAAAGTCCATCTTTTAGTTCTCATAATTGGCTATCTTGGTGGTATGAAAGCTTCATTTCTTAGCCAACTCAACAAGATTCCGGCTTGCCAGCGTCAGGCTCATTGCATCGCAAACCGGATGCAAAAGGCTGTTCTTCTAGGATCACTTCATCTGGTCCGTCAACAATGTTCTTCATAACATTCTACAAAGATTCGTAGCTCCAAAAAAGTATCCAGGGGTGAAACCTTCATCTCCAACTATCCCGTCTGCCGCGCAAGGTCATCCGCGGCTAGAGACCTGACTCCAAGGAACAGTGTTGAACGATGTTCCCTCGCGTAAATTTCCCGCTCTTGCTTACCTTCTAGGACAGAAGGAGCAGAAGTGGATGACGTAAACGTTCCTGTTGCGTCAGGATTGGTTGCTTTAAGGAACCATGATCATAGCTTCCGGAGCCTACAACATCTTTCACATAAATTTTCGTTAATAATGATAGAGTATTCAACTTACTTTAAAGTCAATGCCCACTTCAACTCCGAAGGTAATGGGGTTCTGCATGTACAACATTTTTGTAGACGATGTTTCAGAATCTTGTGCGGTTCATCGAATTCATCAACACTGATTAGCATCATTTCGTAAAATTCTTCATCGTCGTTATACTTGAAGTACTGGACTAATGTGTTGTACGCACCGAAAACGTTACGCACTTTTTCAAAGATGGGGCCGCACTCTTCAACGACGAAATCTTTTTCTTTTCTCACGAACTTGCTTTTTTAATCGCAGTAATTTCATCATTGCCTTACTCAATACTGATACTGGAACAACATCCATTTTTGCAATCTCACATAAAACGCCCACTAAACGAATCACTGAGTGAGTTGATTGAGAATAGTAGTATAAGATTAGTGTAAGAACCCTAGTAGCAAGATAACTGCAGACTGGCACCAGCTGGGCGCCAGAAAAGGAAGAATCTATTTGCAGCTTGGCGCCCAGCTGGTTCCGCTTTGGCGTGCTGTTCTGGCGCCAGAGTCTGGTATAGCAGATCCTGGCCCAGACTGGTCATGAAATACACAAGACAAAATTAAAATAACGTAAAATGGTACTAAATAGCTTTCTGCAATAGTTTTACACTATATTTCAGCCCTTTCTAGGAGAATATACAGCGGAGACGTCACTACATTTCAGCCGAGACACACTGAAATATTACAAACATAAACCCTTGTTGTATAAGCGTATTGCATGTTTGGGGATACTTATGAATCGTTCAGATTTCTGATTGCTAGATTTTCAATTTCATTGATTAATTTCTACATTAATTACTAGTGTTTAAACTAAATACCAGAATCTGGTTCCTTTATTCACCAGATTCTGTTTATCGTCTGGTCTGATAATTTCTCCCGTCCCAGTCTGGTCGACTAGAGGGAGCAGATGCTGAATCAGACTCTGGCCTCTGTCATACAAGCCAGACGTTGCAGCTAGGGAAGAGCATACTCCTGAATGTTTTCCAGAAGGGCGATCAAAGCGCCCTCACAAAAATTTAGAGTTCTTTCAGGGTGCCATCTCATGTCGGCTCTTTTACCTAGTTCTGCGTTTGCCGTTTTGTCACCAGAAATTTAGTAACAAAACGCCGAATGCAGAACTAGACGGAATAACGCCGTCGTGGGACGGCATCCCGAGACAAGATTCTCCCTCCAAACATTTATCTTTCTTGCATTTGTATTATATTTCAAGTTTTTTAACATACACATACACAAGCTTCAAAGTGTATATTATTATCTATTTCATCATTTTCAAAATATTCTATTTATTTTGCGTTTAATTCATTAAACGTCAGTCTTTATTAAAATACTGTGAGTTTTCTTTGAACTAAGCCCCACTCGAGGGCTTTGATTTATATCAATTTATGGTAAGGTCACACCTCTGCAAGCAAGCAATATGTCGAACCTATGCATAACTTGATTGGTCTTGAATAGCCTTAGTGAAACTGAGGCTCTATGGCAGGCCTGCCCAGATTCGGGAAGAAGACTCATTTGCCAGCTGGGATTTTAACACCACCACCGACCTCTACTCATTCAACTTCAAGAGAGCGATCACCCCCCAAGCCTTTTCACCGGAGAAGAGGGAAGTGGTGGTGGAACTCGAACATGCGGTGAATGAGTCTTTTTCCCCAATCTAGGCAGAACTACTCTATGGGGAAGAACCAATCAAGTTCTGTATAGGTTCAACATATCGCTTTCTTGCAGAGGTGTGAACGTACCATAATTCCATGGACGAATCCAGAATTGACAGCGACTAGCAGTCCAGACATGAATCTCCAAGGGAAATATTCGTCTGCTTGTAGCGTCTGTGACTTTGATACTGTTTTTATCAGGACATATAGACTTATTTAAAAGTGTCAAACGTATTTATAAAAATGAGTAAAAGGAAGAAAAATGATGCTTACAGAAGTAAAGATATTGACAATCTTATTATTGACTTTGTGATGAAAAACCCAATTTTATATAAAAAAAAATGTGGATGAAGCGAAAGCAAAAAAAGTTGATCTTTGGAAGGAGCCGTCTGCTGAATTGATTGCTTTGGGCCACAAAGAAATGTTGCGTAAGTTATTCATTTTGAGATTCTTTTTAAACCCGTAGTATAACAATTCACGCGGATTTCTAATTGTTAAAATTCAAAAATCAACGTGGATTTACACTTGTAAATTTACATGGATTTCAACCTGAAATTCCACATTGACATTAAAGTATGATGCATCACTTAACAATATATGTCTAAATCCGCATAAATTTTACACAATACACAATTATTTATTTTATTCGTACTTACGAAAAATATTATATTGTAATTAATGTGCATTCTGCTCCAAATGCAAAAATATTCTGACGCTGGCCTGGCCCAGACCAGACATTTGAAAACCCCATTCTTGCAACATTTTTCTGGTAAATTATTTTCTATTTTTCATTGATTAAACTTTGTCAAATAACTATGCAAGAAAAATGTGTCAGAAATAAAAAAAATTAAACTGAGTACCTGAAGAATCATTCTACTTAAAAAATCTGTTTATATTAAATTATATTGACATGTAAAATGAAAAACTTATTTTGCAAATAGAAAGTACTTGATTACGCCTCGGATTTTTAGTTTGTTGGCAAACGCTTCTACAAAATAGTAGACATTTTAACCAAAAGAGATTAATTCGAAACCAAAAATTTAGCAGTCTTAGACGTTTCAAATAAAAAGAATTAACATTCAAACAAAGAGAGAAATTTTCAATAAAAAAATATGGCTTTCCTAACAAAAGATTAATAATTATTATTAATTCTTTCTATCCCAAAAGACGAAGGCACCAAAAATATAAGAGTGGACTTTTAAATTAAAAATAACTAACTTTCAACCATAAAAGATGAATTTTCAATCAAACCAGATGACTTTTCTGCCGAAAGATGAATTACCAATGTCTATCCAAAAAGAAGAATTTTCAACAAAACAGTTGAATTTTCGACCAAAAAATATGACTTTTTATCAAAAAAGTTGAATTTTCAACAAAATGGCATAATTTTTAATCAAAAAACATAAATTTTGAACCAAAAATCTAATAGTAATCTCTGAAAATAAAAATAGTTAGTTAGTTGTAATGTGGACGGGGGGCCCCATGCAGTGCCCCCCTGGCGCTCAAGCTATGAAGCCTATTGTGCCACACCCGTGTTTATTCTGAAGGCAGTACTCCGAATCCGGCGAATCTTTGCCGAGTGTTTTTGGATCTCGGAAGGTTTCGTTGTTACCAACGTTATGAAATTATACCTCTCAGGTGCCAGGCATACTTATCGCACAGTAAATGGGTAAATGGCACAGTAAATTCGGCAGCCTCCCTAGCAGGCTAGGGTGGACGGAGCGATCCCTCTGAGGTCATCAGTAAGATGCACAGATTCGAAGCACTGTCCTGGTGTGTTATGTAAGTGTGTGTGTGTGTGTGCTCATGAATCAAAATTGGCCAGCGACCGCCGAGCAAGAGGGCCCCCGTAGGTGCCTCAAGCACAGGAGTCCGTCGTAGGAGCCTCGAGTACAAAAGTCCCCCGTACGAGCCTCAAGCGCAAAGAGATCGCTGACTCATTTTCGAGTCTTCTCAAAATCGGCTTCAACCCCCAAGGTTAGGCCCTCGTCAGAGCCCATTTATCCTTGGTAAGGTATCAGCTTTTTCTGAGGGGACCTACAGTTTAAGGTGGGTTCCGAACCACCGAAGCCCCGGTAGAAGTACATAGAAAAATTTCCATTGGTACCCGGCTCAGGGATCGAACCCCAGACCAGACCAGACAGATACATGAATTCGGAACCAAAAATATGATAGTAAACTTTTGAAATAAAAATAATTAACTTTCAACCGAAAAAATATGACTTTATAATAAAATAGTTAAATTTTTAACAAAATAAATCATTCTTCAACTAAATAGAAGATCTCTTCACCAAAACAGATGAATTCGTAACCAAAAATATAAGAGTAAAATTCTTAAATAAAAAGAATGAACTTTCAGCAAAAAAAGATGAATTTTCAACCAATCATCCCTGCTTAAAATGACGGATAGGATCCGAGAGTCAGATAGGAAGCCGGATAAATGTGCGAATAGCGCACGTCGGATTTTATTCCGTCTCTATACGGATCTCTTTCGGTTCGTAAAATCCTATACGGAAAACTTAGCGGCTCTATCCGGATTTTAATCGGCAGCAGAAAAATGAATTATTTGCCCGACGGAATCTTATGCGGCCCTATCTTGAACTATGTCGGAACTTACATTAGAAGACTGTTTTCGTTCAAGTCTAAATGCGGTTTTCTATGTGGATCCATCCGGCTTTGAAGCGAACATCGGAAGCAGAAAACTGAATTATTTGCCCGACGGAATCTCATGCGGCCCTATCTGGAACTATGTCGGAACTTTCATTACAAGACTGTTTTTGTTCAAGTCTAAATACGGGTTTCTATCTGGATCTGTCCGGCTTTGTAGCGAACATCGGGAGCAGAAAACTGAATTATTTGCCTGACGGAATCTTATACGGCCCTATCTGGAACTATCTCGGAACTTACATTAAAAGACTGTTTTCGTTCAAGTCTAAATACGGGTTTCTATCTGGATCTATCCGGCTTTGAAGAGAACGTCGGAAGCAGGAAACTGAATTATTAGCCCGACGAAATCTTATGCGGCCTTATCAGCCCTGCTTAAAATAACAGATAGGATCCGATGGAGATGCATAGGATTCGGAATTTGTTCGCATCTGTCTGGATTCTCATACGGTATTTGTATCTGATTTTAAATCTGGTTCTATGCGGAACTTGTTCGGTGCATACAACATCTTCTATCTGGTTTTTTATCCGGTTGTATACGAAATACTTTCGGTGTCCAGTAAAGCCCTATGTGGTTTTCATCGGATTCTATCCGGATAGTTATACGGTTTTTGTGTCCGGCTTTTAATACGGTTCTATACGGAACTTAGTCGGTGTATACAATTTTTTCCATCTGGTTTCTTATCCGGTTCAGTGCGAAATATTTTCGGTTTCCAGTAAAAACCTATGCGGTTTTCATCTGATTCTATCCGGATACTTACACGGTATTTGTGATTTATCACTTTCAGATGTATTATAAGTAAAAAATGTTTAAATTTTAGTACAATTTTCCAGCATAAAAAAATAATAAAGAATAATAATTCCAGTTGAAAATTAACTTTAAAGATAAACTTGAACATCAAATCGAAAACTAGCTAAAATTAGAAGTGTTCAAACTGAAAATTTTGAAATAATAATTCTTTTATAAAATTTAGCTAAGAGCTAGTAATTATTTATACATTTGTATCAAATATAAGAATGCACATTATATAATATAATAGATAGTATAATAGTATAATAAATTACAAACATAGGTAAGTGAAGTAAACGGTGTTTTTTTGTTAAATAATTTTTTTATTTTATTTCTGGAACAATATTTGAAGGGTTGCAGTATACAGCATTAGAGAAGCAAAAAAATCTAAATTTTTTAGGAGAGCGAAATAACATTCTGGAAAATCGAAATCACCATTCAAAGTTATAAACAAAAGTTTACTCCCGAGCTGAAGTGTTTCTGAATTAAGGCCAAAAAAGTATAATTAAAAAAAATGTCCAGTTTCGAGAAAAAAAATGTGGAAGTATACAATCTCAGAGTGACAGGAACCTCAAAATGAAACAGGCTGGGTTGATGATCACGATAAAAACTGCGGGTGAACTTCCGAAAAGGGTGGACCTCCGATTTTCTTCGTGCTCCGTATACTTATGTATTTTGACGCGCTGATTACGAATACAGTCAAAATTGGCGTAAATCTGTTTTTCATGGTGAAAACCATAAAAAAACCCCATAAAAATCATGGTTTCTTGCATTTATCACAGTAATTCTTCAAAATTCGAAAAAATGTTTCTAATAAAAATGTAGATCTCCTCGACGTACACATTTTATGTTTTGTGCATTCTTTTATACGCGTGATAATTTCCGAGAAACTCAGTAGTAAATCGATTTTCATGTTGAAAAATAAATAAAATACAGAAGTCCATACATCCATTAAGGTCGTACCCCTACTTCTTTTCCAACGCCGCGTGGGGAGCGGGAAGGCACCCCTGTCATTCAAAAAACCATGATTTTTATGGGTTTTATGGTTTTTTAACATGAAAATCGATTTACTAATGATTTCCTGGGAAACTATAATTGCAATAAAAAAATGCTTGCAACGAAAAATGTGTATTTCGATGAGATCTGCAACTTTTTTCTGCAACATTTTTTTTAATTTGTGACCAAAAAACATTATTTTATGGTTTTTTGATGATTTCACAATGAAAATAAAATTTTCGCCAATTTTTCGTTATCATATTCATAATCAGCGCGTCAAAATACATAAGTATCAAGCCGAAACCAATAAATGTATGGACTTATGTATTTTATTAATTTTTTAACATGAAAATCGATTTACTACTGATTGTCTCGGAAATTATTACTCGTATAAAAAAATGTTTAAAACATAAAATATGTATTTCGAGAACATCTACAACTTTTATTGTAAACATTTTTTTGAATTTTTAATAATTACTGAGAAAAGTGCAAAAAAAACCATGATTTTTATGGGGTTTTCATGCTTTTACCATAAAAATACAATTTTCGCCAATTTTTACTGTCATATTCGTAAACAGCGCATCAAAATACATCAGGATACGGAACCGCAAGAAAATCGGAGATTCACGCTTTTCGGAAGTTTATCCCAATTTTTTCAACTGGAATTATTATTATTTTATTATTTTTTTATGCTGGAAAATTGTACTAAAATTTAAATATTTTTCACTTATAATACATCTGAAAGTGATAAGTCCTTTAAATTTTGGAGCTTTACAGTTGGAACAGAAATCACAAATTAAATGAATATTCAAATTAAACATTTAAGTATTAAAATTTCAATTGATTAAATTTAAATATTATTATCATTACGCATTTTTAAAACCACCTATTCACATGAATTGTATAAAAGGAAAAGATATTTCTTCGTTAGCCCTGGCTTTTCAGCGAAAAAGCTTGGCTGAGATTTTGTCGACAAAATCCAAGCGGTACATTAGCGTAATTAGCTAGAGCGTGCGGTTTAGATTTAGGTAGTTTAGGTAGGGTTCGAATCCCCAGCGGGGGTGATTTTTCATAGCGTTGTGCGTAAGTGACCGTGTCTGCAATTGCGTAATTTCAAAAATGAATCAAGTGCAATTATTATATATAGAAAATTTTTTTTTGTAAATTTATTTATCTGTTTCAAGCTGCTGTAATTGATAGGGCGATTTGGGCCGCGGAAATATTCCGCATAGAGCCGAATAAAAACCAGACACAGATACCGTATAAGTATTCGGATAGGATCAGATGAAAACCGCATAGGTTTTTACTGGACACCGAAAATATTTCGCATAGAACCGGATAAAAATCCAGATAGAAATAATTGTATACACCGACTAAGTTCCGTATAGAACCGTCTTAAAAGTCGGACACAAAAACCGTATAAGTATCTGGATAGAATCCGATAAAAACCCGTATAGGGCTTCACTGGACACCGAAAGTATTTCGTATACAACCGGATAAAAAACCAGATAGAAAATGTTGTATACACCGACCAAGTTCCGTATAGAACCAGATAGAAAACCAGACACAAATACCGTAATTCATAGCTAACCATATTAGCTATTTATTGTTACGAATAGGTATAACTGCTCCAAAACTTTTTTAATAATGAAAAATTCTGTGCACGCTTTATCTTTTGATGAATTCGTTGGGATGTTGCATTTGCCAAATTAAAAACCAGATACTTAATGTCATTGATGAGTTATTTGACCGAAAAAGGAAAGCAGTTTTTTAAACCATATTTTGCATAATTTAACTCCACATAAGCTCCCAAAGAGACGAACGGCGATGAAGATGATGAAGAACAGATGGAGAGATCACCTGATATTCGATAAATAAGAATAAGTTTTTTTGATTTCAGTGCAATTGATTTTTAATTGGTGTTACGAACCGGGTTTGTCTCCTGCCAGGCGAACCAGAAGGGCGTTGGGAAGGGGATACTAACAAAATTTGGTACACATATTTTCCAGGTGATGTGACATTCAGAGCGAGTACAATGAACAGTTTTGCATCTTCTAAGAACTTTCTTCCTGAATCCCTCACTCCACGTCCTTTGGAACTCCAGGGTCCTCTCCGATCTCGATCTCTTTCACTCCTCACTCTGTCACATAGGCACACTTCGGGACCCCCGGTTTCCTCACACCTCTAGAGGCACACTTCGAGACCTCGGTCCCGTCTCGCCTTCCGAGGCACACTTCGAGACCTTGGGTCTCGTCTCACCTCCTCCGCCGGGGCAGTCCCTGAAGATCGATCAATCACCACACTCAATCCCAACAAGCAATGCTGCAATCAGCTCAAAACACAAAAACGTCGACAATCGACGTTGACAATATTAGATAACCGAGCACAACTAAAACTTAATGCACTCTTGAAAAATAACAAAAACAATACATCACTCGGACTCGAAAAGCCCCCGCGGACCCCCAGAAATCAATAATCCGTTCCTCATATCGAACATGCTCACCTTGAAGAACCTCAGCCCCCCCCCCCACTCCTCTCATCGCCTTCATAAATGACAATAACAATAATAATTAGACACCGAAACGGTCGACATTGACCCAAATCAGTCTCTCATGTCTCCCTTAGTAATCAATAAATCGAGGTTAGTGACCCTGACCATCGCAATCTCTATGATCCTCAGCCTTGGTCCCTGCCATTGGCAACAATTGGTACGTCTTGTTCAAATCCTTAGTCGAAGGCAATGGTTGAATTTAAACAAAAATTATGAAGTACCTTCTATTTTCGAAATACGTCTTTAAATTGGCATGTAAATATAATTTAATATAATTGGAGCTTACAGAATTTTGTATTACATATTTGAAAAGTTTCTAAAGAGAGTTATACGTATTCCTAAAAATAAGTATGTAAGTGGTTAGGTAGACATTAATATGATTGGTTGAAAATTCAACCATTTTCCTAAAGAGTTATCTTTTTTGTTCGTAAATTCAACCGTTTTGTTGCAAATTCGTCTGTTTGGATAAAAAAATCGGTCCTACTTTTCTTCAGAAAAAAATTAATCTTTTTCACTGAAAACTCGTCTTTTATGGTTGAAAGTTAATTCTTTTTATTTGAAAAGTCAACTATTACATTTTTGTAACCGGATTCATCTCTTGGTTAAGAATTCGACTATTTAGTTGAAAATTGTTGATTATTTTTATTTAAAAAATTTACTATTATATTTTTTGTTCCGAATTCATTTATTTTAGTTAAAAATTTAATTATTTTGTTGAAAAATCAACTATTTTGTTAAGAAGTCATATTTTTAAATTGAAAGTTAATTATTTTTATTTGAACAGATTACTATTTGATAGTGTTAATTTTTCAAATTTTCTATTATTTTAGACACTCCGTTTAGTTAAATAATTAATATCGCTCGCCCAAACCGCACGAATGAATTTGGGCAACTTTATTTTTCATAATTATACTCATTGTAACCCTGAAAAGCTTATAATTTCCCTTAATTTCATAAAATAAACTCGGCCGAATAGAGGCTAATGCATTGCAGAATTGAATTTAAAGGTCCAATTCGATAATGGCAGCAAATTGAATACACCAAGCCTAAGCTGAATTCGTTTTTGCGTTATATCTATTCAAGTTTTTTTACTGGGTGATCAGCGCCAGTCCTGGGCCAGACCAAAATTTTTAGACCGAACCTACAACTTTTATTTTTCTGACATAACTGAGCAGCGCCAGTCCTGGGACACAGCAAACCTTCCAGACTAGAAGGTCTAGATAAAGGCAGACCTGTCACGTCCCGAGCAAAAAGGCGAGGGTAGTATGGAAAATAGGAAAAGAGAGAGACCAGTGTGCTGATTATGTCAGGCTGGTAAGACCTGACCAATTATTTAATGTGGGTTTGTGTGTCACTCATCAGCCCTACGCGGACTGTGTTAGAATTCAGAATTTAAATAAGTGTGAGATAGTCGGTTTAACAATTCTTTTATTATAGGAATAAGAACAGAGTTAAATAGTTACATAAATTAAAACTTACGTTTACCTTTCTAGCAAGAAAGGGCGAGAGTGAGTTGCTTTGTCGGTTGGATCTCCACTTATAACGTAAAACACCGACGGAGTTTTACCGGATGATAAGTTGAATAACTCATAAGAGATTCGATAATGAGTCCTTTCGCGAACAATAACACCGCGGACTTTATTCGGAAAGTTGCTCTGCGACGACCGAAAGCTTCAGTCGAAGGGACTTAGTCCAAGACTTGATCACGATAACTACTATGAATTTGAACTTTAAAATATACGACTTAGTCAGAGGGTTTGTCGGTCCCAATGAGATAAAAGCCGTTATTTTGTCAAAACTATTCGTTACTCGTAGACCGAAGTGAACAGTAAGACTGCCGAGAACGTAAGACAATTGACAAGGGTTGCGCTGGGGTTTATATACACCTTTGAGTTCGCAAAAGTCACGTACTTGTGACAAAAGTGGGTAAAGGCACG
>CAKNWT010250631.1:0-14279 GCA_932066315.1 Andricus coriarius | reverse complement strand
GGTAAATTGAAATTTGCAGAATTGTCTAAGATATAGTGATTCTTGCATAAACAATATTAGTAAAACTAAAATTAGTTTTTACATTTTCACCCTAATGAGAAGGTATTGGTTTTTTGTCTGGCATGATAACATGGGAAAGACTGATGAGCTTGGATTGAAATTCGGCAAACTTTTGAAATGCCTAGAAAGAAAGAACGAGTTCGTCAACCAGCCATTTTTCACCAACAGTTCTGGTTTTATCCTTCGAAATGCTTTTTCAAAAATAAAAACAATTCCATTTTCCAGAAAAACTATACGAGATACGAAAAACATATTCAGAAGAAAAATTATTCAACCCAAAAAGATAAAAAAATTTACTTCAGATCTATTTTTAATCGGACGTATAGTTGTTGTTTTACTCGTGAATACGCTTTTTAAGAAATAAAAAATCCCATTTTTCAGCCAAACTGTGCGTCATAAAAATAAAAGTCCAAAAAACCAATTGTTGCTTTTGAGGCAACTTACAAAATCACCCTTTATGTTTTCTTGGCTGAACTCACTCTTTTCTTTCAAACGTCGAAACTGCTATTGACAAATCGAAAATTCAAATTTTCAGACAAATGACTCAGGGTACGATATAGAAGCGTAGAGAAAAAAATTAGTGTTAGGCAGGATGGTTGAATATTATGGTGGGGTGGAAACATAGTCTGCAGTTTTCCGGAGGAAACTTGTGTGACTATTTTAAATTTTTGAATTGAGTAGCTACTGAATATTATTGCAAGGTCGGAAATATACCATGGAGATCTCTGAAGGTGATTCGTATCATGATTTTCAGTCTTAGGATTCTATTATTGTTTTTTAATTGTTGAATAATTGTTTCGTTAAAAGTGACAGGGTTGGTTTTTGGGGTCTGCTGAATATTATTTAGGTGTCGGGGACATAGCTTAGAGTTTCTTTAAAGCGAATTCTTATTAGAGACGAAAGTTTGATTAATATTTGCCTTACTAACACTCTTCTGCGAAGAGCCAACATTAGAAGGGAAAGGAAATGGTTGTACTTAGTGTTAGAAACTGTAATGTCGTATTTTTTAGGGAATTTCTACTCCATTTAATACTCTTTACTCTTTCAAATTGTAAGCCTTGCAACTTCGTCTGTGACTTTCAAAGTTGAGGTTATAGATTACAATTTTAGAGGAAATTTATATACATCTTTACCCCGCTGGTGCAATTCTAAGGAAAAGAGTGGGACAATCATTGATCAAAATTGCAACGCTTTTTATCTAGTTTTGGTAACGCTAACTGAAATCGGGCAATGATAAGGGGAATAGTTTAAATTCAATTTGCAAACCTTTATCCATCTTTAACCTCGCTGCTGCTAGTCTAAGCAGAAGAATGGGACAACCCTGGGTCAAAATAGCAAAGATTTTTCTAGCTTCAACAACGCTGATTCATGTCAATTAATCAGCAGGAGAAAAGCTAGAACAAGGAAAATCGAAGCTCATATAAATTGCTAAAAAATAAAAAAAATATAACTTAATCCAGATATGTAGCTTTTAATTCATATGGAGGATGAAATTCAGATTTTCATAATTCAGTTGAACAAAATGGGAAATCATATTGCTGCCGTCCCGGAAACCCGTCTTCAATTCCTGCCAGATTCTTCTGTAACCTGATTTCTTCTGTTTCAGTTCTTACAATACAATATAATGCCTAATCCTACGTTTATAAATAGATATTTCATTTATTATGTGTTCAATTATAATTAGAATAAAAATATAAATTCAATATAAGTTATTTCTCTTATTTTCCTTCTTTCTTCCTGATATACAAATACGGCTAAATATCGTGGGTTCGTTATAAAGTCACCTTCGTTATAGAAAAAAATGCGTTGATCGTGTCCGCAAAGTCGAAAATAAGTACACAGCCATTGAAAAAGAAATGGATAAATCCCATGAGCGATAGCATGAACAATTGAACATCAGTGTGTGGATTCTATTGTTATTAATCTTCAAGACGATGATGATACAGATGATTACAGTGACAGCGAATCATCATTAGATTATGAAGGTGAAGCAGGTAAGCAAAAGGTCATAAATAATATAATGTATTATATTGCATTGGCAAAATAGTTAATTTCAACGATATACTTTTCTATCTCAGAATAAATATCTTAAATAAAGTAACTGTTCGTCAAAATCAATGAAAGGTCCGTCAACTTAGCGCCGCCACCAAGGCAAAATGAAAAATGGAAAATGCTATATTTTTTTCCTTTTTTTTGCAAATTTTATGCTCAAAAAAAAATGTTGTACTCTTCAAACTTCCGAGATAAGGTTGGCGGCGCTAGCACGGCGTCCACTCAGCGCCGCCACCTATGAAAACTGGCTAAAAATTATTATAATTAAATAAACGATTAGGGTAGATTTTTTTGCTTTTTTTTTGCTCTGCGAAAACGCATAATACGTATTCCAAAAAATAACCCCGAAGTCATACATACCTACCCCTCGTGATCAAAAATGTTATAAAAGAGTGAAAACAACCTCGAACTACGTAAAGATGATTCAGAACTGTAAATTAATTATTTAGCACTTTAAAATTTACCCTTGTATGAGTTCCCTCGAAAACTACCCTTCCACGTAAACTTATGTAGCGGAACTTACATATACTTATAAGATGCATAAAAAACAATAATTTTCATAAATCACAGTTGGCGGAAATTTTTTGCTCATTTTTTGCTCTCCGATGACATATGATACGTGTCTTGATCACGAGGGGTAGGTATGTATGACTTAGGGGTAGTTTTTTGGGACACGTATCATATGTTATCGGAGAGCAAAAAAAGAGCGAAAAATTCCCGCCAACTGTAATTCATGAAAAGTATTGCTTTTTATGCACTTTATAAGAATATGAAAGTTCCGGTACATAAATTTACGTGGAAGGGTAGTTTTCGGGGAAAATTAATTGAAGGAGTAAATTTTCAAGTGCTAAATAATTAATTTACAGTTCTGAATTATCTTTACGTAGTTCGAGGTTTTTTGTACACTTTTATAACATTTTTGATCACGAGGGGTAGGTATGTATGACTTCGGGGTTATTTTTTGGAATACGTATTATGCGTTTTCGCAGAGCAAAAATAAGCAAAAAAATCTATCCTAATCGTTTATTTCATTTTAATAATTTTTAGCCAGTTTTCATAGGTGGCGGCGCTGAGTGGATGTGGTGCTAGCGCCGCCACCCTTATCTCGGAAGTGTGAAGAGTAAAAAAAATTTTTTTTGAGCATAAAATTTGCAAAAAAAAATCAAAAAAATAGGGCGTTTTCCATTTTTCATTTTGCCTTGGTGGCAGCGCTGAGTTGACGGACCTATCAATGAAGACAGACTCAAACATTACAAATATTGTATTGGATTATCATAAACAATTTATTTTTTTAAATTCAACAGTATATCACTTTACTATAGAGTAATATAGGATATTGGGGAAAAGTAGCTACGACCAGAACAGGCAAACAGAAGAGCCGGCTAGATCATTTACGCATAGGAACCTTTCTATTTTATTTGACCTACTCCGACCTTTAAAATATTTATTATCTGTTATAAACATTTTTGTTATACAATCTACTTATATGATGTGAATACTTTCCCTTGTTTAAAAATGAACAACTTTGTCTGTTTGTAGTAGATGCAGTAGGATTCAAGATAATTTTTTTCCCTGTAAACTATTTTACAGTCACATTTATGAAAATATTTCATTTTTTGAAAACCGCATAAATTCCTAAGGATTTAAAGAATAAATTACTATTTTTCAAAATTTTTAAGGTATATTTGACAATACAGAAGTTTCTCAAAGTTAACTGAGATATTCACGTCCAAAGTGAAGGGACTACATGACAAAATCAGGAAGTAAGCAGTTGCCGCATTCGCGACCGTGTTTGGTAGCGAATTACCGTGACATGAATAGCTGTGGGAAGATGTTAGACAATAATAATTAATAAATAATATAATTGGAACATTTATTATCAAAGATTTTTGTAATTATCAGGCACTTGACGCAGTCCGTGACTGATGATGAATAACCGGGTTTACACAAGAAAAAAGTTAAAAAATACAATAGGGGAGACCAACCTGCAGTGGTAAAGATCCAATAGAAGATAATCATTAATTATAAGCACAAATGTAAGTAAAATATTCAATTCTAATATATTAACACGTATCGTGCTTCAACTATTAATTATATTAAATTCATTATTTTACCTAAATAGGTATTTTAAATTAATGATTGTTATTTGCTGTAGGATCATTATCTATAGTAGGGTGTAGGTATCTGCAGTAGATGTCGAAAGAATGTATTGAGTATCAGTGGTAAAATCTTTTAGTGTGACAATTATTTTTTTTAATTCGGTTGGGTTCGCCAGAAAATATATATTTTGGCAGTTGAATTCCATCAGACTCCAGCTCGATAGATATAAACTATTAAACTCTAATTTTAAACTTTCAGGAGATGTTATTTTTTTTTAAATAATATTCAAGGTTGAGACTGCATGGAAGCCATTAACGTTCAGCCTATCTACTCATTTGCGAAGGGTAGACCGGGACTAAAAAACAAACAATTTTTACAAAGATAATATTTTTTCAATTAATTCTCAGGACATCAAACGTAATATTTACGTAATTTTGACAATGTTTCATAATATAATACCAAGAAATTATGGAAAATAAAATTATTTTTTTCTAGAATGTTTTTTTAATACACCTCGACCCATTTATTTTTTCACAATCTCAAACCTGATTAATATAGAAATATAGCAGAAAATATTTTTTGAAAGCTTTATTTCAATTTTACAAAGTAAACTTGTAAATGCGCAATATTCTTCTTGAACTCGCCACCTCAATAATTTTCCTTCTTCATTGATGGATATGATGGTGTTTCACGAAGTTTATTCTTCGGATGAATGGGAATTACAAGGCTGGAAATAATTGCATATATTTTTTAAATTCATATATAAAATTAAATTGTAAATTAAAAAACTTAAATACTAGAAGTTTTGATTTCATAGATATAGGTAGATTTTTTAGGAAACTTACTCCAAATAAGCCCGGCCACAAGTCTCATTAACAAGATCGTGTACAACATTTGATTTGTCTTTTTCCGAAGTGCACACTTTATCAACTAATTTTTCTGATAATGATTTAATTTTCCGATCTTGAAAGCACATCGTGTTCATAAAATTGTTTGCCGCCTTTCCTTCAGTCTGCATTTTATCTTTGATGTTTTCTTGCACTGCGCGAATAGCTACAGATAATTCATTTCTCTCAGCATCGTCACCTTCAACTCTTTTGCGGTAGCAAATTGAATTGTACGGTATTACGTGGTGTTCAGAGTGACGAACAGAGTCAATGGCTTCCAGTGTTTCTGCTGTGCGGCCCAAAATGTTATGAGAAAAACCTGTTATATAATTAAGGTATGAGTCATAAAATTATGAAATGAAGACTTTCAAAGTCGAAGAAGGGACATGAATTAATATTTAAATACAGGGAATCATCGTGGCTCATATGGTAGAAGGCATTTGATGCGACTATATACTTTCGATTGATAACTTATGATAAAAAGTAGGAGCAATGAGGCTAAATTGATGCCCCTAATCCAAAAAATGAATTCAAAAGACCTTATTCAAAAGCGAATTTATTTTTATTTCGTAAAAAAACTGATTTGAGCAAAATAAAAAAATTCTTGCGTAAAATTTGAAGGACCCCAGATCGAACATATTCGATTGTCGAAAATCTTCCTTTTCGACAATTTTCTTATGTGTGAATCTTCTATTTCGATATTTCTTTCTTTGGGAATTTAATTTTTCGGGACTTTTTAGTAGTCTCAAATATTTGTTTTACGAGTATACTTTTAAACATATATATTTTGTACTCACAAATAATGAATAATGATAAAAGAGGAATTGATAACTTCATTTTTTATTGCTTCTCTTGTTGGTATAAGCGGAAATTACTCCTTGGACACAGTAAAATTACTTTTTTTAAAGTAACTGACTTCCAAGTCTTTAGGAAAGATTATAAATTTCTACTGCGCAAAAAGAAGAAAATACATGAATAAACAAGCTGGGCTTCACGTCTGCAATAAATATTAAATAAGCTTACGAAATAAGGATGTTTTTTACTGTCAGCATTCATGAAATCAAAGATTTTGTAAATATTACTCAGTTGTTTCTAGGCCTGAAAAAACAATGCTAACTAGTAAATGTTGACACTCATATATTTCAGATCAGATAAGGTGCACAAATTAGTAGTAAAGAAATATGTTTACTGAAATTCAACAAATAAGACAGAATGTCTTGAAAATGCATGTATTAAATTTCTATACCTATAGAATTATCCACTTTTACATTAAGATCATTCTACATAATTAGATGCAAATTTTGTAACTCATTTTTGCGGAAAATAATAATTTCATCTTACTTGTTTCACATTTCTCTATAGTATTTTAACATACGTTGTGCCAATTACAGAATATAATGGATTAATTCAACGTCAAATCATCTAAAGAATTTTATTTATTGTTAGTAATTTTGATGAATGTTCTAGTTTTCGTTCTCTCAGGGGCTGAAAGAAAACCCCTGAAATCATTTTTGAAAATTCGAAAAACTTTGGAGATATTCAAAATTGAAAATGTTGGTCCTTTTCTGAACTTTCATGACTTTAGTGATTTTAACAATATTAATATATATTGTTTTTCCAATTATTCATAATGAGATGCAGTTTTGAAGAATTATTTGAAATCTTATTTTTGAACATTTTGTCATCTAAAAGCCCCCTAAAAGTAAAAAAGGGATCTGTCTTATTTGTCGAGAAATAATTAAAAACGTACGTCTAGACAATGCACACGATGTGAAACCCCATTTAAACAATACCCGAATATTATACTCGTATGTATAATTATTAAGAAAGGAAACGGCTTGACTTGAAAGTAGAAACCTATATTTATATCTGCCCTGCTGGTGCCATTATAAGGAGTAGAATGGGATTCTCGGAATTCACTTTTTGTGTCAATAATTCCAGAAAATATTGAATTTTTATGATTAAAGCGAATAACACAAACTGTTTACCATTAACAATTCTTTGAACAATTTAAAATTTCTTTGAAAATACTTGAGAATTCGTCACCCATCAAGCATAAAAAAACATAATATAAAAATTTTTAAAAACCTGATCTTAGCACGAATTTTAACTAAAACCGCTTTTTTGCATTTTCAGGGCATTTTCTGAACGCAATTCGAAGTGTTTGGGGCGCAAAATTTAAAACTTATGGGGTAGAAACGATTCTCCGGATATTTTTTGAGAATTCCGTGAAATTCAATTCACGAAAATTTAATAAAAAGTAGTTTCATTCCCCATTTTTCAGAAAACTAGGCTTATCCCATTTAAAATCTTATTTTAACTTCGAGGTAATGCAATTTTTTGCCAGGAAGGTTATAAAATAGGTGGGGGGGGGGGGGTACAACCCTAGCGAAAAAAGTTTTTTTAAATAACCCTAATATACATAAGTCAGAAGTATGAGAGGCGTATATATCCTCTTCTCTGGAAAAATGTACGATTCTTCTTTGTGTCCTTGCAGAATAACAATCAAAGTCTTGATTCCCATTCATAATTAAATCCAATGCATAAACCATGAAAGAAAAAGAAAGTTTGCCAGTAATTATCTTAAAACAAATTTGGTATGTTTGACGTTTTTAAAGTAAACAAAGTCTAAAAGGCTTGAAGTTTATAATAGATTGACTGCCACTGATAATAATAAAACAATGACGACAGCACTGTCAGTTTCAACCATATCAGTAACATATTCGTAGAGAAATAGATTCTCTACAATTTTTATCTAAACGATATTTTTGTAACAAAATTATTTGTCGCTAACAAAAAGCAAAAAGTGTGGAAAATTAGGAAAGTGGCGCAGTTTTTTCCACTTTTTGACTATTTGCATTGAAAATAAGTCGCACATTTAAATAACAAAGTTGTAGGGGACTCCATTTCCAACAACTTTTGTATGAACAAGTTTTTCGTGCAACGTGCAGATCGCAGTCGGGAACGCTCTCAACGCAGTGGTGTGGGTGAACTCGCGCTGTTGGACACACTAACATGTGTTACCGGTAAAGCCCGAAGTTTCTGCAAAAGTTTGGCTAGGAAATGCGCGTACTGCGGATGCGTTTTAGGCAAAGTCCGAAATACTCTGTGATTTCGGGCTTTGCCTGGAATAAATGCAGGCAAACCTAGGTGTGCAAAATGTGCTTTAGGCAAAGTTGAACGCAACTTCACCTTGCTTTAGTCTAGGCAACGTAAGATGTGCCAAATATGTCGTGGGCAATTTAAGAATGCACAATTGTATTATTGTACGTATATACATATGTATGGTTATGATTTAAAAAGTAACATTGAATGGACATAGTTATAATATACTGGTTACTTGTTAACGCAAAATGTCGAATTATGAAATATTGAATCTTAAAAAATCGAGCCCACTAAACACAGAATTTTGACTACTAATTTTTTGTAATGATAAGAGAGTATTTGGTATATCGTCAATTTTCAAAAAATTCAATTTACATTCTTGTAACAGAGTGTTGCAGTACAGTGAAGAAATTATTTCGGTTTTCATTCCTATTTTATATTGGGTCTATAACTTAATTCGTGCGGTTTTCTTCAAGCTTATAATGTTATATAATAATAAATGTTGTACCATAGTATTATTCGAAGTGTTGCCCATCTGAAGCTATGACTTTTGCCCATCTTTCTGGCAATTTGTGGATTCCATCCCAAAAGAACTGCGCCGGCTTGGCGGCCAAAAATGAAACAAGCCAATTTGTGATACCCTGTTCTAATGTGAACCGTATTCCAGATAGGGCGTTCTGCATCGAACGGAACAAATGGTAGTCCGAAGGGGCAAGGTCTGGGCTATAAGGCATTCTTAACCGGAATAGCAACATGGGGCCGAGCGTTGTCATGATGGAAAATTATTGCCTCGTGTCTGATCGCATATTTTGGGCGTTTTTCGGCTATTGCTTTCTTCAAACGGATTAATTGTGTTCGGTAGCGTTCTCCATTGATGGTTTCACGTGGATTTAGCAGCTCATAATAAAGCACACCCTTCTGATCCCACCAAATACAGAGCATTACCTTCGCACCATGGGTATTGCACTTTGCCGTTAATTTGGCTAGTTGGCCGGGTTGCACATATGATTTTTCGCGCTTGGGGTTGTCGTAACCGATCCATTTTTCATCACCAGTAACAATCCGATGCAAAAAGGACTTCGTCTTGTGGCGTTCCAGCAGCATTTCGGACATGCAAAACCGCCATTCAACGTCTCTCGGCTTGAGTTCATGTGGAACCCAATTTTCTTGCTTTTCAATGTATCCGGCTGCTTTTAAACGTTTTGAAATGGCTGGTTGAGTGACTCCCAAAGATTCTGCGAGATCTTCTTGTGTCTGGCAACAATCTTCATCGAGTAATGCTTCCAGTTCTTCATCTTCAAACTTTTTTGGCTGCCCAGGACGTTCTTCGTCTTCCAAGCTAAAACTACCACTTTTAAATCGAGCAAACCACTTTTGGCACGTTCGCTCAGCTAGAGCATGTTCACCATACACTTCCACCAAAATACGATGACTTTCGGCAGCAATTTTCTTGATATGAAAATAATGAAGGAGAACTCCCCGCAAAAATACTTTTTCAGGCACAAAGTTCGACATATTTAAGTGAACAAAAATTATAGCTGTTTACGCTTCAAATGAAAGACATATACTGAAAAAGATGCACGACGACAGTAGCTTTCCAACGCATGTGGGATGTTTGGAACGATGGAATAATAATCAAGTTACACCATCTATTATCAAACCGCACGAATTAAGTTATAGTCCCAATAGAAACCATCATGAAATCTTTTGAAAACTACGGCAATTAGAATTACAATTTCTTCGGATTGAATCAAATGTGAATTTTATGATTTCTTCATGTCTTTCAACTAATCATACATTTTTCTTTAAACATCATCTCACTCACATTATGAGAAGAGCCATTTACAGTTCCGATTTCGTTCATTTTAAATGAAGATTATATTATCACATAAGAACTCTTGTCGACTGTAGCACGCTCTCTGATGTGTTATTCACACGTCAAGGTAATAATAGAAACCTTGATTTGAGAAAATTACTGAGCAAGCAAGAATTTCATTCCAGCATTTACAAGCTTTTGATATCGAAGGATTCGTAAGCTGGACAATTCGAAGCGAATGTTTTGTTTTATAACTTTGCCTATGCCACATTTGGCAAACGTAGGTTTGCCTGAATTCATGCCAGGCAATGCCCGAATTAACATAGTATTTCGGCCTAAAACGCATCCGCAATACGCGCATTGCCTAGACAAACTTAGGTTTGCCGCCACTTCGGGATTTGCCGGGAACACCTGCACTGTGTGCAACAGTGCGAGTTCTCCCACACGGCTGCGTTGAGAGCGTTCCCGACCGTGATCTGCACGTCGCACGAAAAACTTGTTGTTACAAAAGTAGTTGGAAATTGAGTCCCCTAAAACTTTGCTATTTAAAGTGGCCACTTATTTTCAATAAAAAAAGTCAAGAAGTGGAAAAAACTGCGCCACTTTCCTAATTTTCCACACTTTTCGCTTATTGTTAGCGACAAATAATTTTTTTACAAAAATATCGTCTGAATGAAAATGGTAGAGAATCGAATTCCCTACAAAATTGTTACCTACCTTTTTCATCGGTAAATGCGAAATACGCGTGCAAATCGACAAAAACACAAAATCCAAGATGGCGAACACTTCCGGTAATTATTTCTTGGACAATTTTGTGATTTCTTCCTCTGCTTCGCGGGGGACACTTAACTGCATCAAAAAATCTCAGCGCGCGATTTTTCCGGTGACAAAAGTCTAAAATGATTGGGCTAAGTTGGAGATGAAGTAACCCTTCCTTTCAACGGAAAAAAATGAAAAGCTATCATGAAAATGAGGAGCGGTAATTAAAATTTACGTTTTAAACTCAAAATACGAATATTCAATTCGTCGCTCAAAATTTATTTTTTTTATTGGAAAAATTAACTATTTTGATAAAAAAATTCATCTATTTGGTTGAAAATTAACTTTTATGTCAAAAGTTTATATTTTCGGGTTGAAAATTTGTCAATTTATGGATTAAAATATTTCGTGGATTTACCTATGTTTGTTAAAATATCAACTCTTGCATAATTCAGTAAGAATTTATGTTTCTTGGTTAATATTACTACTGTTTATTTGAAAAATTAACTGTTTAGTTGAAAATTAAATTTCTTGTTCAGCATTTTTATTTTTAGGTTAAAAATTCCTTTTTTTTGCTTAAAAATTCAACAATTTGGTTGCTTTTTTATTTGTTTGATCAAAAATCGTTTTTAGTTGAAAATGTATCCCTCTGATTGAAAATTCATCTCTTTGGTTAAAAACTTCGAAGTTAACATAAGTTTTTAAATGGGAAAAGCTCAGTTTTCTAAAAAATGGGGAATGAAAATACTTTTTGTTAACTTTTCGTGAATTGAATTTCATTGAATTCTCAAAAAATATTCGCAATATTTAATTCATAATTCAATGAAAAATAGCAGTTTTACTTTAAATTCGTTCTAAGATCTGGCTTTTTAACATTTTTACAGCATGCTCTTTAAGGCTTGATCAGTGACAAGTTCTCAAGAATTTTTGAAGAAATTTTAAATTGTTCAAACAATTGTTAATGGTCAACAATTTGTGTTATTCGTTTTAATCATAAAAAGTCAGTATTTTTTTAAATAATTGACACTGGAAATGAATTTTGAGAATAATATATCTTCATTAAGTTATTTTTATTATTATTTTTAGCAATTTATATGAGCTTTGATTTTCCTTTTTCTAGCGTATCTCCTGATGATCATTTGACATGAGTCAGCGTTCTTAAAGTTAGAAAAAGCTTTGCAATTTTGACCCAGGCTTGTCTCATTCTTCCCCTTATAATGGCTGCAGCAGGATAAATATAAATATAGATTTCTACTTTCAAGTCAAGCCGTTTCCTTTCTTAATAATTATTATACATGATTTAACGCTAGCAAAGCTAGAAACACATCTGCCTTTCGTTCCAGGCTTGTCCCATTCTTTCCCTTATAGTGGAACCAGCAGGGTAAATATAAATATAGGTTTCCAATTTCAAGTCAAGCTGTTTCCTTTCTAAATAATTGCCCTCATTTAGTGTTAAGGAAGCTAGAAAAACCTTTGCAATTTTGTTCCAGGCTTGTCCCATTCTTCTCCTTATAATGGCACCAGCAGGGTAAATATGAATATAGGTTTCCAATTTCGAGCCAAGCTGTTTCCTTTCTAAATAATTGATATGATTTAGCGTTATCGAAGCTAGAAAAACCTTTGCAATTTTGATCCAGGCTTGTCCCCTTTTTCTCTTTATAATGGCACCAGCACGGTATATATCAATATAGGTTTCCAATTTCAAGTTAAGCTATTTCCTTTTTAAATAACTGTCCTGATTTAGTGTTACCGTGGCTAGCAAAACCTTTGCAATCTTGATCCAGGCTTGTCCCATTCTTCTACTTAGAATGGCACCAGCGAGGTTAAAGATGGATACAGGTTTGCATTTTGAATCGATGAATGACGCAACTGGAACGTTTACGTCATCCACTTCTGCTCATTCTGTCCAAGAAGGTAAGCAAGAGCGGGAAATTTACGCGCGACATCGTTCAACCCTGTTCCTTGGAGTCAGCTCTCTAGCCGCGGATGACCTTACGCGGCAGACGGACAGTTGGAGATGAAGGTTTCACCTCTGGATACTTTTTTAGAGCTACCAATCTTTGTAGAATGTTATGAGGAACAGTGTTGACGGACCAGATTAAGTGATCTCAGAAGAACAGCCTTTTGCATCTGGTTCGCGATGGAATGAGCATGATGCTGGCAAGCCGGAATCTTGTTGAGTTGGCTAAGAAATGAAGCTTTCATACCTCCAAGAGAGCAGACTATGATAATTACAAGATGGACTTTGTAGCCTTAGTACAGCCTGCTCAGTTCGAAAAGAAGTGCTTGATATTTCGCCCTTTTTTCTTCCTCCTTTGCCGTGATATTACTATCGGCTGGTGCCGAGAATTCAATCAGGTAAATGATCTTGGTCTTCAGATCTTGGAGGACAATAGCAGGCTTCGTAGCACTGATACGTTAAGTGGTACAGAATGAGAAATTCCAGTCGATTTTACACTGATCATTCTTCACAACGGACTCGAGTTCCCGCTGGGAACCCGTGACGTACATACTTTGAGCATCCACTGAGAACATGCCCAAGTGTTTCTGGCTCTTGCTTACACGCTCGGCAGTTTGTATCGCCTGCAGGTATATTCATTATACGCTCACGGTAAACTAATGTGTCTATAACGCCGTCTTGACAGGCAAAAACAAATCCCTCAATCTCCGATCTCAATCCAGCAGACTTGAGAAACATGTTGGACAGACCCATCGAGAACTCTTCTCTACGTATGATGCCGTAGAATTTACCATGAAGGGGCTTGTCAACATGTTCTCTTAGCAGAAGCATATGTTTTGCTCCCTGTACACGACTTTTGAGCACCGAAGGCGTTAGTGATGCTAGGCCATGTGTAGTATCGCTGGAATCAAATAGGAGGCCAAGCTCCTCTGCGGCTCTATCTGCGGCACGGTATAGAAACGCCGCAACATTGACAACTTCATGTTGATGTACGAGTCGCATAAGAGAATCTGGTAGAGGCTCAGCAAGCCTCTACCCCTTTATCTCAAGGTAGGTATATTCGAGGTACCCGTGGAGAAATTGCCCAATTTGATCCCGATTCCCGACGTGGCCCCGATCGGGTTAACCCGATCTGGCCCTGATCATGGATACTGCTGTGGTCCTGATCGGGGCCACATCGGGTTATTTTCTGTAAATCAAGGTTAGTTTAAAAATTAGAATTAATTAAATTAAAAATTACTGCCTGTCTCAATTGGTGAATATTCAACTGATTTTTAGTTCAGTGACTAAGCTAAAGTTAAATTAGTGTAATTAAACTTGCAGGTAGTAGTGTTATTTGATTACAAAATAAGATTATTTTCATTAATCATTTTTAATATTTTTCATTTTTGTAAAAAAAATTTGTTGACGAAAAATGTATTTAAAAAAAAAATAATGTAGAAAAAAATTTGGAAAAAAAATATTGGAAAAAATTTCAATGAACAAAATTCTTCGGAAAAATAGTATGAGAAAAATTGTTGGAAAATTTTTTTGATTAATA
>CAKNWT010250613.1:0-13846 GCA_932066315.1 Andricus coriarius | reverse complement strand
TCGTTTTAATACACAACGTCACCTTAAATTAAATTTAAATTAAATGAATTTTAAACAATTCTTCCACTGAAAGGTATTTTGTTCAATTTGACGTTTCCTTCTTGAGGTTATGTTCCACATGGGTTTCGTGTCATAAACCTGTCACTTTTTATCCACTTTGAAGCAATTTTGTTAAAAGTTGCTTTGATCACTTGACAAAAAAAAATTAGAAATCATAAAAGATGTCGAGTCTGCAAAATGAAAGGAGAAATCAAAAGAACAATTTTCATGTGTGAAGAATGCGACGTACCATTATGCAAAGAAGAATTCATTGCTGACAATAATCAATCAAAAATTTAATTACTTTGATACTAAATTATAGCCTGAATAATTTAAGAAGGATAGTAAATTAAAAATTAGAAAATTCTAAATTTTTTGTACGACTTCCTTCCTTACCAGTCAAGAAAATATAACTTCTCCTTCGTACTATTGCAGAATGCGAAATGACCTTTTAGGCGCAATAATTGCATGAAGTCTGGAAAAAAACCGTTTTAATACACAAAGTTACCTTAAATTAAATGAATTTTGAAGAATTCTTCCACTTAAAGGCATTTTGTTCACTTTGTCGTTTCCTTCTTGAGGTTGTGTTCCACATGATGATTTCGTATTATAAATCTGTCATTTTTTGTCCAATTTGAAACAATTTTGATGAATTTTTATTAAACTTTAATAGTGATACTTTCTTTTTAATACTTTTTTTTAATAATTTATTTATTATTATGAAAATATGTTATTCAGGGGGCCCCTGTACTTTTTTAATGGATACGATCCCGAAACTCTTGCACTAACACTCATTTACTTTGTATCGGTGAGGTGGTCACGTGGTGTAGATTACAAAGTGGGGATACGCTAGTCAAGGCAGAGGGTTAAACTTTGCACTTTCATAATAGAGACTCACCAATTCCTCTTTCATTGTTGTATCCAACTTGATTCTCTTCCTCGGTATTTCTGTTGCGGTGGTTAGCTGCAAATAGCTAACGTGAGCCAAAGCATCCTCAGCATACACATTTGATAATCCACTGTTTGCTGTGGCCCCCAGCGGTGGCTGCAGGAGCGCCCCGACAATCCTCGGGAACCGACAAGCGTTTCAAAATGTTCAAAAGTCCCTCCATGATATATATGCATTTTGGTGTTGCTACATCCAACATAGCCATCAAAGTCTTGATAAGAAAGCTCAAGCATTACCGCGACGCAAACGCGAGAACGCCTTCGGTAGGGGAAATAATTATTAATATTATTATTTTATGAGAGAAGTTGTAGGCTCCGGCAGCTACGACCATGTTGCATTAAAGCAACCAAGGCCGACGCAACTGGAACGCGTACGTCATCCAACCCTGCTCCTTCTATCCTAGAAAGTAAGCAAGAGTGGGGAATTTACGCGAGATTACATCGCACAACACTGTTTCTTAGAGTCCGGTTTCTAACTCTGGATGGCTTTACGCAGTAGACGGGACAGTTGGAGCCTGCTAATCTCGAAAATAAATGCATGATATTTATCCCGTTTCTCGTCCCCCTTTGCCGTGATGTTACCATCGGCTGGTGCCGAGAATTCAATCATGTTAATGACCCTCGTCTTCAGATCTTGGAAGACAATATAAGTCTTTGTAGCACTGATACATAGAAGCAAGTAGAAGCGAATGTTCTGCTTCCTGTATACGACTCTTGAGCACCGAATGTGCTCATTTACTATTATTATATAAGTCTACATATAATGTCATGAAAGTCAAGATTTCGACAAGATTCATTGGGAACCTTTCAAAGTGCAAGCTTTATTACTAGCTCGGTTCGTTGTCAGAATCCTAGACTTACATGAACATTTTGAGACTATATCAATAATACTCATAGCGGATTATTAAAAGCAACCGCTAAATCCCTGTATATGTCGAATTGAGACCCAATATGAACCTAAATAAACTTTATTTATACTGAACATTGTATCATGATTATAAAGAACAAGTTAAAGCGGAGGCTTTTTTTACAAGCCAGGCTGTTTTTATAAAATTCTATATTGTCATAAACTTTGAATAAAAACGTGAGAATTAAAATCTCGTAGAAAGAGTGTTTCATAAACCTTGATATTTAATTCCATCCTTCAAGCCTGCGGCATTGTTATTTGCTATTGCAATATATAGAAGGTTCGGTAACGGTAAGCAGATTTGTATAGATTAGGACTTAGTGTTATTATTGCATTTTTTATAGATTCAGTGCACAAGAAAACTTTTTTAAGGCTTTACTTATAACAAATTAAAGCAAGTAGAAGATTTCCTTACTAGAATATTCTTCGTGTCCATCATGTAGCTCCCGGAACACGACAAATAGACGCAAATTCATCAAATTTTCCAAAGGAACCAAGCTAGTAACGAAGTATGCTTTCCGGCATGTTCGCTACGGTCATGTTTAAATCTTCAGCCCACGTAACTAGCTCGGTTACTTTTGAAAATTCTAAACTCCCGATATAAACATATATGAATGCTTCTTTCAAATTATTGTTTTCATATTTATATTCATATTCATATTTAAATGTATTGAAGCTCTACAGCTTTACAAGCCAATTACAGTGTTTTCTTAAGCCTAATTTGAGGTTATAAATAAAAATAGTGTGAGTCTACCTTAAAATCTAATGCTATCTACATTTTTCAATAGCTACTCACATGCTCATTTATTTAACAGAAATGTAGTTGCACTCTTGTTGAATTTACTAATGGAGGAGTAAAATAAATCAAACTCTTTGTAGAGCTTTAAGGGGACATTTCAATGTGAACGCATAAAGACAAAACATATTTTCAATCATTGTTTTCTCGGAAACTATTGTATATCATTGAACGAATATTTTTTTCTCTTAAAGGTATGATCAAGGCGAGCGAAAAAAATGTTGTTTCATGGTAAAAAATATTTATTTATAAAATAAAATGCATGTGTGCAAAAAAAAAGTTTACTGCTGGCGTAGGTGATTTTGGCTCTCCTGGTGATATGAAACAGAAAATCGAAAAAGTTTATTAATCTATGTAATCGCCCCTATGGTCCTAACAACCACTTTTTTAGTTCATCAAAAATTAACAAAATAGCGGAGTTTCTTGTGTTTTTAAAACACTTTTTCTGAAAGAAAGTTTTTTTATTTTTTTCACAAAAAACGCCGCCATTTTTTTAATTTTTGATGAAATAAAAAAGTTGTTGTTCGGAGCATATAGAATAGTTCCCGAGAAAAAAATGATTGAAAATATGCTTTGTCTGTATGCGTTCTTATTGAAATGTCCCCTTAAAGATAACTCGTTCATTCTCATACGCGTCTGTTGCACCGCTGAGTTAGAAACATTTCCAGCGGGGATATAAAATGGCCTTTGGGACGGCTTCCCCTTTCTGTTTAAATTCTATCTCGTTTATACACTAAGTGTCTCAGAAATTTCTTTTGTACTCTTTCGAGTATCTCAGCGTGAGTCACAAATTTAGGATCCCAAAGTATTGAAGCATACTCTAGCTTAGCCGTAACCGAGCTGTTGTGTAGTACCGTTAACACTTCGCGATTATTAAAATTCGTACACGCCCTAAATACAAATCCAAGAATTTTATTTGCCTGCTTACACAGAACATAAAAGTGCGCTTTAAGTCTTGATTGTAAAATAAAATGAGTTCCTAAGTCAAAAATACTTGATACTCTCTTTATTTGGACTTCATTGGAGGATAGGTTCTAAATTAGACCCTTTAGGGATTCCCGATGTTGGCGTTTATGCCTCGGACGAATAGCCCGAAAATTGAACAAAATGTTTTGTGTGATTTAAAAAGTTCAGGAGAAGTGTAAGTAAGATTTTTGGCAAGTTCTTATCACACGCTTTTAAAAAGTCCAAATATATTACATCAACTTGTTTCCTGTTATTTAAGACATCAGACGTGTATTCCATCAATTCTGCAAGATTTGTTACAGTCGACCTCAGTGGCACAAATCCGTGCTGGTCATTGATCAGGGTAGGTTTCAGACATGAAATAAGTACGTCGTCAATACAAATCTCAAATATTTTAGAGGAGGTGTTAATGATAGCTATAGGTCGACAATTACTTTTTCCCCATACCCGCGCCGGAACTTGTGACTTACATGCTCGCTCAGAAGCATCTAAGAGCTAAGAGAACTAAGTAATTACATGCGCATCCGTGATCTTCCCGTTCTCCCTGAAACTGCGCATCCCCCAGGTACTTATTCACCCCGCAACTTGCATAACTGCAGTTATAGTTATAGTGTGTATAATGCAGCGAGAGCTTTGCCAGATGCAAACTTACACTGCCAAGGTTCGGCAGTTCGCGCGCGAACTGCAGATCCGTCATTAGAGGCTCAACATGTCAAAGCTACTGACCATCAGGCAGTCAAAGAGACTTAACAGCTTTTACCTGACCCATCTCGACTTTTCCAAGACCCTCCAGTTACTGTCGTCCACCCGAACTAACCAGAGGAGGTCGAGGCATTTTTGAGAGAAGTCTACGAACTCCAACATCCGCTGGAAGAAAACTAAAAGAATATAAATAGCTTCAACGAGCTGTGCAGTGCCCTCATAACACCTGAGGAGGAATGCCCACCTATCGCTACCGAGGAGGTGAAAAAAGTATTAAGAGGCATGAAGAACTATTCCGCTCCGGGACCAGATGGTCTCAAGACCTTCTGGTGGAAGAGGTTTCCTTCAACCCACCAGCATCTGGCCCGCATTTTCACCTCATATCTAAAGTCGGGAGAGCCTGTTCCGGAGTGGTTAGTCGAAGGGCGCTCAATGCATCTGCCGAAGACGGGCAACTTAACTGACCTTAAGAATTACAGGCCAATAACTTGTCTAAACATACTGTATAAGATCTCTACAGCTATCTCAAATGATAAGATTGTTCGGATTGATTGGACCTGTGTGGGGAGAGATGTATGAACAACGTGGCTTAAAGAATGGCGTAGCAGTATGTTGGGAGAACCTGCTCTTAGATAGATGTGTGTTTAAAGACGCAGTATCCTATCAGCGTTACCTATCGATTGCCTGGATTGATTACCGGTAAGCTTTCGATTCAACCTCCCATAGACTTATCATCTGTCTGTTGAAAAGCTTACAGGTTCATCCACACATCGTGAAGTGCATAGAGAGATTAATGCCGCTTCGGAAAACCAGATTTACTATCTCATCTGGAAAACATCCTGTGATCACTAACAATGTCATCTTTCAGAGAGGTGTGTTGCAGGGCGATACCATAGGTCACTCATGTATTTTACATGGATGATGTTAAGATCTATGCTAAAAATAAAGAAAAGCTACATCTAGCTCTAGAAATTGTCAAAGACTACACTCAAGAGATTGGAATGGAGTTCGGGTTAGAGAAATGTGCACTATACGACATATTGGCGCTGGAGAGACCTATACATACCTGAGAGTGCCACAGAGCCGCACTCAGGACATGACATCAATAAAGGATACTCACCGATGCAGATAAAAACGTCTCATCCGACGGATAATTCTTCCGAACTTTCGGCCAGGAACAAAGTATCTGCGACGAACGTGCTTGCCGTCCTAGTAGTACTCTGTTCATTTGGAGTGGTCACATGAACGAAGGACGAGCTCAGATCCCTTACTATTGTGTCCCGAAAGGTTATGCACATGAACAAAAGCATACAACTTAAGTCTTCTGTTCCGCGACTTTACATCTCACGCAGTCAATTTTGTTGCGAAATACTGAATCTTGAATGTCTTTACAACAGGATTATTCTGGATACAGCACATGTAGTCGCAACTGGTCAAGAAGTTCTTTTTAAAATGGTTAGGAAACACGAAGAAGTGGACAAAGGGGCGTTTCTGTACAAAGCAGCGGAGGAGGCTGCTGAAACACTCGGTCTTGACTTCAATATCAGGGGTGAGCAAAATGCATCAAATCTTATCCATCTAGAGTACTCACTCATGAAGGCCCGGATTTAGAAAGCACAGAAGAGAAACTTCCGCGGACAGCTCCTCGACAGGAGGATGCGCGGCATCTTTCACATAAATGTGGAGCAACAGTCGATGTCGTATGAGGCAACGTTCGCTTTCCTTAAATCACCGGGATTGAAGTCTGGCACGCAGGGTTTCACTTTGACATATCAATACGGTGTCATTTCCACTCTAGCATACCGTCGCCACATTGAGAGCCAAGACATTCCTGATGATAGCTGCAGAGCGTGTCATGCACACCCCGAGCATCTAGGAGGCATACTATCTGGTAGTCCAGCACATGCGAGAACGACCTACATCCAAAGGCACAATACGGAACTAAGAGTGCTTTATTACCATCTCTGTCACTCTTACGGGCTTAGCTTACATACTGCTCCGCTAAACTCTCCTAGGGAAATGGAGTCAATTCTCGAAAATGAGAAGTGCCGCATATACTGGAACTTCATATTCTCGACAATTGTTTCTGTTGCGCACTCGAGGTCTGACATAGTTCTCCTTGATTTCGAGAAACGAACCATGTTCGTTATCGAATTTTCGGCACCAGCTGAACGGGAATATCCTGTTAAGCTACTCGTCTTGCTCATCGGCGGTCTTGAAGGAGTCAAGGTTTCACTGGTTAATAGTCGGAAAAGCATTTCTGCGTGTCAACAAAATGCTGAGATACTTGCGGGAAAAATGCAGAAGGCGTTCGTCCTTGGGTCGCTCCGTATTTTCAGCATACACAAGACATTTGCCGGATAATCGTATTGAATTCACCGCAGACTGTAACCACCCATCTCACGACCGTGAGATGGGTGGTCACAGGGCAGGCTGAAATTACAACGACAGACCGACGAAACCCTCGTGTGTCTTGAGGACACAAACAGGCCCGACGATGACAGTTTTCTGCATCCATTTGGCATGTGCCGTGGCATTTTTTTTTTGCATGCGGGTATGGCTTTAAGGTTACGAACCAGTGATTGTTTCGCACCTCCGAGAGGTATATATATGTATAGCAATAATATGGCTTATAAAACTGTTGGACAGTAGTACATAACTTATTACTGAGATTACAGACCTGGGAGGTATAGACAAAAAATATCTCAGGAGCGACATTCTTGGTCCATGGAAAGCAAAAAAAAAAGAAATATCTCGCTGATTCGTTGTGAGATTTGTACGAATAATCAAAACGGCTGTAGTAGCCTTATTGTTTATCCCGATTGATGCATCGGATATCATTTCTACTATGAGAATGCAGAGGTAATATGAATCAAACTCAATCCTTGATGAAACCACAAAAAAAAGCTAAAGAAATAGTGCGAGTTAGACTGGACAGCTAGTACTACCTAAGATACTGATGGGATTATTAATAATAATTAAGTTCGTATAGGATACTACTTATGTAACCTAATGTACATGTTGCCACACATGTTATACATGTCCATAAAGCTAGCACCTTCGCTATATAAAAATTCAAGAAAATAAAAAATCGAACAAACGTACAAACACAAAACTGGAAAAAACAAAGTCGAAAGTAGTATTAGGCTGTTTTTCGGCTCTTGAATGCTGATTTTTTCAAAAACCACCTCTACATATAAAAAATCACACACCTATGTAAAAATTCGAATGAAAATTTTAAAGAAGCCCAAAAATCAGTGACAATATTCACCTTATAAAATTCTGAAAGTTATAATTTATTGAGAAAGTCATATCTGCGTGGTATCAAGGGGTTGTTATTTAACGATAAGGGTTGGAGAACAAAAATCTGAGGTTGCTAGTTTCTAACAGCCCAAAAATCAGAGACTCTATTAACACTGTGAAATTCACAAAAAGAGTATTTTTGGACAAAGTCGTGCTGACGGTATACATGGGGGTTTGTTTCTGGCGTTAAAGCTTAGAGCTAAAAAATCGAAATTGATATTTTTAAGGAGTCCAAAATTCAGAAACTCTATTGACACTGATAAATGCAGCAATTTTTTTTTTCAAATCCTTCCTGACGGTGTACAGAGGTGTTGGTTTTCGGCGAGTGACGTATAACTGTGCACGCAGCAGCTGTGCACGAGTCCAGCTATGACGTCGATAGCCGGTGACACTACTGTTCACGTTTTGGGCCAGTGTTACAACTGTGCACCGGCCCGTCTGTGCACGTCTACATTTCGCCGTGCACAGTTCGGAGTGTCTTAACTGTGAACGTGCACAGATGGATACTCCCAACTGTGCACATGGACATTTGGGAGGGTACCATCTGCGCACTTGGACTTGTAAGTTGCAAATTGTATCGTATTAATTGAGACGAGAATAGTTTAGAGGAAACCACCTGGCCACGTTGACTTTTCAGTGAAAAATTTGATCGTATTCATTCAGACATACCGATGGCATTAGCTGTAAAATGAATCTCGACTCGGGAAAATTCCGCATGTCAAGCCATCTCGAACGCGGACAGCACTCGGATAGGTGAACATCTGCGACACATGACTGGGTTGTGTATTCACTGCATTTTATCTAATGTCGAGCTGGAGGTTTGACGTCCAGAATGATTGTGTGCATTCGATTGTTAGGGTCAAATTTCTGCCTTCAAAGTCGACTGTCGAGAAACCGGCTGAACTCGATTGGTGGTTTTCTGCAGTATAATATTGATAATAATTGACACGTGCACAGTTGGGAGTATCATATCTAGGCACATGCATAGTTGGGAGTATCCTATTTTTGCACATGCATTGTTGGAAGTGTACCATCTGTGCAAGTGGCCTTGTAAGTGAAAAGTTTGATAGTATCAATTGAGATGTGCAGAGATAAGAGTCTTCCATCTGTGCACGTGGGTTTATCAGTTTAAAAGCTGATCGTTTTAACAAAGACGTGCACAGTTGGGAGTATCCTATCTGTGCACGTTGACTTGTAAGTTGAAAATATGATTGTGATAACTGAGACGTGCACAGTTTTAAGTCCCCTGTCTGTGCACATGAACCATTGGTAGGGTTCCATATGTGTACGGCTAAGTGTCCACGTGCACAGTTAGGAGACTCCCATTAGTGCAGGTTTAAAATTTGACGTGCACAGTTAGAACTGTTCTATCTCTACACATGCAATGTTGGGACACTCCCAAATGTGCACGTCGAAATTTAGAATGGCAAAGATGGGCCGGTGGACAGTTTTACCAGTGGTACAATCCCAACCGCACGTGCACAGATAGGATACTCCCAGCTGTGCAAGTCTCAATTGATACGATTATATTTTTCACATAAAAGTCCACGTCCATATATGTTACCCTTCCAACTGTTCTCGATTCAATTGATACGATCAGAATTTTTACTTAGAACTTCACGTTAACAAATGGGATACTCCTAACTCTGCGGGTCTCAATTATTATGATGAAATATTCAACTGACATGTCGACTTGTACAGAAGGTACCCTACGAACTGTGCGCGACTTGTGAGTTGAAAATCTGATCGTATTAATTAAAACGTGCACAGTGTGGAGGGTACCATGTGTTCACGTTGGTATGGCACCATCTGTGCACATCCGTAGTTAAGACACTCCAAACTAAGCACGTCGAAATTTAGACCTGCACAGATGGGCCGGTGCACAGTTGTAACACTGGCCCACAACTTCAACATTAGTACCACTGGCTATCGACGTACACAGCTGGGCTCGTGCACAGTTACTGCGTTCACAGTTGTCTGTCAACCGCCAAAAGCCAACCCCTCCGTACACCGTCAGAACCATTAACGTTGAAAAAACACCTCTTGATATCACGCAGATGTGACTTAGTTAAAAAATTATATTTTTCAGAATTTGATAGCGTGAATACAGTCACTGATTCTTGGACTTCCCAAAAATACCAAATGCGATTTTTGTGCTCCAACCATTAACATTGAAAAACACCTTTTGATATCACGCAGATATGACTTTGTCAACAGATAATCTTTTTGAGAATTTTACAGTGTTAATAGAGTCTATGATTTTTGGGCTTATCAAAAATACGAACTGCGCTGTTTGGTCTACAAGCCTTAAGTTAAAAACAGCTCCTTGATACCACGCAGATAAGAATTTGTCAACAAATAATCTTTTCAAAACTCTTACATTCAATAGAGTGTCTGATTTTTGGGCTCCTCAGAAGATTAAATTTTTTGCAAGATGGTGGTTTTTTGCACATATGAGGTGGTTTTTGAAAAAAAATTTCAAGCATGTAAGAGCCCAAAATATGCCCACAATTCTGGTGCACTTTGTTTTTCTCAAGTTTTAGTTTTTACATGGGGGGGGGGGGGTAGTTCAATTGTTAATAAGGGTGGGTTTTTTGAATTGGTTGGTGGTGCGTTCGAGAGTCCACAAAAAGTAGTGGAGCACAAAAATTGGCCATACAACCCAAACATAGCCCAAAAAAGCCCAAAATTATGATACAAAGAAATTGAGGAATTTTGATTGTGGAGGTGCTAGCTTGATGGACCTGTTATACTGCATTACTGACTTATCGGTGCCCTTCCTCTCGGAGGTTTCTAATCGCTCAAGCTGACCCTACCTTGAGTCAACCCTCCCTGCCTTCGTGGCTCCAGTTAGCATATAGTGGCCCTGTGTCAATTTCGATCCGGTACCTTATCTCGGTATCGGTCCGGTAGCCAGTTTCGGTAACTGAGGGGTGAAAGATAACGGGGATGTTCCATCCGCTCGTTGATTAGTCTGATGGGTTTGGGGGACACCCCCATCGTGTTTTTAGCTCAAGTCTACTTTAATTATTTGTAGAATAGGGTCGCGGTTCATCCCAGTATATATAGGGTTTGAGGTATCTAATACGTCGTTTACCGGCATTTCTCTCGTCAGTGGATACTGAACTGAAAACGGCTTTAGAAATACGGCGTTTAATCTTATAGGGACATACGAATTTCGGACACAAATTGGCGGCTTTAAAACAAGATGTCCCTCTCGGAAAGTTTTAACACGCTTACTCTTATTGTAATGTTTCGATTGTATCAAGTATGCGCGATCAAAATGTCGACAGATTAAATCCCTCAAGTTATCTAATCTTTTCACCCGATCTAATAATTCCGTAAGGTTTGTTTAAAGGCGCTGTCTTCCTACTTTTAATTTTCGGCGCAGTAGCCGGTATGGCAAGGGATTCTTTCCAAGGTTGAAGAAGGCTAGCGATACTTTAAGGAATCCATGGACCGCTGTATTAAAAGCGAAACGGAATTCATGCAAATACGCGTCCTACTCATTATGGTTATTCTGTCAGAACGAGACAATCATCCTCTTAAGGACCCGATTTACTTGTTTGGTGGAGTTTGTCTGAGCCTGGTACACTGTATTCGTATTGTGTACTATTCCCATACTTCTACACATTTATTTCGTCAGTCTATCCGAAAAGTCAATACCGTTGTCGGTGTGGGTCACCCATGAAACACTCCAGCATGACACTACCAGTTCTATACAAACTATACGGATTGTGTGCTCGGTTTCCGTGCGGATCGGAATACACTCTGCACATTTCGTAAAAAGATTCTGGAACATTACAACGTATTTGTAACCTGTTTTACTGGTCGGGAATAGGTATCATGATACATTCCCAGCCAGTGCTTCTCTACGACCGTCACCCTCTGTTCTTTTGGGATTACCAGCTTCGAAGAACCTAAATCGGGAACAATAGTTCCGTCCGAGGATCTGGTCGGTGTTTATGCAAGCTACTTTCCTCGAATTTTCAGTCCGAAAATTTGTCGGTCTTTCTTGAACGACTCCCACCCGTCTCAGATACCGCGAATCACTAGTTTCTGAGATTTTTGCTACTAGGACCTCATCTTCATCTTCATCCAGCCTCGATAAAGCATTGGGTACGTAATGTGAGGCACCACTATTTTGGCTAATCTAGAGGTTGTATCCCTGAAGTTTTAAGCCCTAATTCAGTCTTCATTCAAACACAGGGTCGAGCCTTTGTATTTCGGAGTGTCTATGAACCTAAGACTTTACTACAATTTGCATTGGCCTAGGATCTAGGGAGTTATCGCCGCCCTCAAATACTTCTATCGAAAAGCTCCTTTAGCATTCTAGAGGTTTCGACATTCCGAGTTCCGGCGGCATTTCCACCCTTTAAAATTCTCCGTGTCTAATGTCACCTGTATTGTGTTCGCATTTCCGAAACGTGAGTACATCGTAAGTTCAGTTTGTTCTAGTTTTTCAGTTCGGCTCTGCGACGAAGATAAAATTGGTGCTCGAATCCCGGGATTTTTCCCCTTTTTCCCTAAAGTGCATACGACGGTATCAAGGTCAGTTTTCAGAATATGAGGGCCCTCAAAGTCTTTAAAGTTAATTGAGTTATAAATTCTCCTTCCATTCTGATCATAATCGTAGGGCCGGTCGGACTAATCTTCTCAACATAAGTCTTATTACTCTGCTTAACCCCCTCCCCCCCTTGCTTAGGACATTCTGTCTTGTTAGACTTTACCTGTTCTGCGGTAGATAAGGCCACGGTCTCGTATTCAGCTTCTTTTACGGGGGCTGAATGGTTCTTTTTAGACAATTTACTGTCCTCTGTGGTCCCAGTGGAGTTGCTCCACCATTGGAATTTCATTATCGAGTTTTGGGATCAGACTTTGGATGTTCGTTAAGTACTCGTCTACTGTCTCGTCCATGCCTTGTATTCTAGTTTGATTTTGGTCATTCACCCGTTTTTCGAAATCATCATCGCCGAAGTGGGATCGGAATTCTTTTTTGAATTTGCGCCCGTAATAAAATTCTTGTTCGTGGGGTTTGAACAATGTTTTTGCTATTCCGTCCAAGAATAGTGGCATCGGAAATAAGTTTATTGCTACCGTCAAGTAGGATCATCCAACTAAAAAAAAATCTTTCCTAAGTCACTGTTTCCCTGTATACGTCTCGTGGATGATGTCGTTCAATGGGTTCTTTCCCTTTCCGGCGAATAGTCAGTTTCGTTAAGAAGTAAAAGGTGGAGGTTGATTCATATTTTGTGGGGTATATGTTGAATAACGATGGAGGCTTTATTCTCTCTTGTACGTTTGCGGTTCTGTACCTAAATTGGTATCGGTATTCAACCCAAATTTAGAATTATGTCTCAACCTTTGCCTGAATATTGGTTTCTTTGGTGTTCGTCTAAGGAGACCACCCTCTCCGACATTGGTGAGAAATCTGTTCAGAGGATCTGAGAATATGCATTCTGAGTCAGAGTTTACAGGTTGTGTCGATAAGTCCCGCCGATCACGTATTGAGAACTGTGTCGGGATACGAAAGAAATTTTTGAAGTCGAATTCAATCTTTGGGGCTTCGAGTCAAGGATCAAATGCCGACGATCTAAATCTCGGGGTCGAGATCGCTCTAACGGAAGTCTTTGTGGAGGTTGTTGTCGTTATGGTGGACCTATCTATTAAGTAACGGAGGTTGTCACAGAAATAACGATATCGCTTCCACTCTAAAAATGGTGACACCAAAACACTCTTTTTCATGCCTCACTGACTGGCCTACTACTGAAGATTGGAAACTTCAGTTGAAGAAATTTTCCTCAGCCACGGAATGCGAATCGACCCGACCTCTTATTCAATAACTTGATTTTTCAAAATTTCAAAATTTTTCAAAATTCATCAGTGAACCTAATTCAGGCATTTTAATAATGGCAGTCTCATCCCTTTAAAATGCATAAAGCGATCAAATATACTAGAATATAGTATTACTTTTCGTAAACACAATACCATGAAGGTACCACGGTCCGCCGCGGGGCTCGAGCGCCAGCTTCATGCACGTGCCGGAGAACTCAACGCTTATTTTCATAAATTAAAAATTTGAATCCTACTTTCTAATCTACATGGTCTTATAGAAAAAAACCTAAGCTTTCTTTTAAAACAAAACAAAAATACAAAAAAAACCTGTCTCACTTTGAAAAAAAGTC